>JBAJHX010000067.1:4215475-4255500 GCA_037176925.1 Amniataba percoides
GGAGTTTTTCCTTGCCCTTTTGAGGGGGTGCTATTTTAAATTCAAAATGTCATGTGCCCTCATACTTAGATTTTTATCTAATTTTAATTTCTGTATTTTCTGTTTTTTTGTGTTAACATATTTTTTTTTATCAAGGCCTCATAATTGGCTTTTTAGCTATTTTTAAAATGGGTGTTAATTTAAACGTAATTTTATTTTTTTGTGGCCTTGTATTTTACCTTTTATCTATTATTTCATCTGGATTTTATTTACTGTGGCCTTGTAGTTAGATTTTCATTTGTTTTCAATGGTTATATAAAAATATTTGTATTAATTATTAAATGACAGAAAGTAATCACTATAAAGCTTTGACTGTTTTGTCTTATATATGAACCACTGAAAAACTACCATCTAAGAAAAACTGAGTCCAGCCTGGTGATTGCAGGGGTGGGGGTGGGGGGGATGGAGGTTTGTCCTGGTGTGAGACCATTAGAGTGTGGTGGTGGTGGGGTTTTTGCCCTGCTAATCACTCATGAGATATTGCCCTCAGCAGTCTGTCTCTCCTGTCGTCTGTCTGTGACACACCAATCATCTGAACCATGTTAGGACACTGAAGATGTAGAACAGCTCTTCAAGGGTTAACTAATTTATTATTGTGAAGAATGCCTCTGTTTCATAGTTGTTTAAATCTGTAATTTCAGTGTATCTGTAATATCAAGACTCAGATAAAAAAAACGTATTGCCCTCATTTGGATGAATGTATTATACAATGACACTGTCTAAATATATTACAACACTGACACCAGAGGTAATGTATCTTACTATCAGCATTTGCAACATTACCAAATGTGTTTGAAATCACAGACCTGTGGTTTAAGGGGGTTTGACTGTTTTCTGCAGACAGCTGACAGACTGACCAAAAGCAAGACAGCAGTTGTCACTGAAAATATTTAAAACGCATATAAAAAGCTTTGAGGAGGAAGCACATGAGCAAAAATGAAAAAAACATGAATTCAATATATTATTTAATGTACAGTATTTTAAATTACTAAAAATGTCACTCAGAGTTATTAATGAGACCTAGAGTATATTGCTGCATTTTAATAAAGTTATTTAAATCATGTATTACGCGTATGAACACTACATGAACATTTGACAACAATTTCAGTCCAGCTCAAGAGTCGTGGTGTTGTGACGTCATCACCAAGCGCCCATCAGAAAAGTTTCATTCATGCAGCCAGGATCCCCGGGCAGAGCAGCAGGTATGGGAGCTAAAACCAGATAAATGCATTGCGTGTCAGCTCTGCGAGGGCTTTAAATGGACGAACATGAGTCTGTATAGCAGTCTTTTCTCTAACTTGGAAGCTAACTGTAGGCTAGTGTTACATTTACATTGAGTTAGCTAAGTAGCTTGCTAGCTGATGAAGTTGTTGCGTCCAGCGTGCAGTATGTTAATATGACATATCTGTCATGTGTTTATTGTGTGTGCTCCTACAAGATATTATAAGATGCACGCAGAGTTAAACTGGAATTGGACACTGAAACCTCATATGATCACTTCTGTCCGGGCTAAAATGATGTTCCCTGTGAATAAGTAAAGGTGTCATGGAAAATCAATTAGAAGGAAAACAGTTTCAGTTTTTCTGCAGGTGTGCAGGTTTTCATGCACAAAAAATACCGCATATGAACACAGTAGGCAGCAAATTATTGAAACAGTATTTGTGTTGGAGGGATTTGAAGTTTATGATCACTGTAGGTGGTTTCCAGTGTATGATATTGTAGTTTCAGACTTTTCATTTATCAAACTTCTAGGTGCTGTTATGTGACAGGTAACTAATATTTTCTTTTGTTTTTACAGGCTTAACTATGGATTTGCTATACGGACATTTGGGTTTGGGTGTCGTAGCAGGACTGGGCTGCGGGCTCCTTCTCGGTTGGCACCTTCGGAGTCGCTTGGGTTCGACATCCAAAAGCGTGATGGCAGCTGTGGGGAACAGCACTGGTGAAGCAAGCGTGATGGGAGAAGGCGGCGAGTTCAAGATGATACTGGTGGTCCGAAACGATCTGAAGATGGGTAAAGGGAAAGTCGCCGCCCAGTGTTCCCATGCTGCTGTATCGGCTTACAAACAGGTCCTGCGCAAAAACCCCGAGCTCCTCAAACAGTGGGAGTACTGTGGCCAGCCCAAGGTGGTGGTAAAGGCCCCAGATGAGGACACCCTGATTGATCTGCTGGGTCACGCCAAAGAAGTGGGGCTTCCTGTCAGCCTGATTCAGGACGCGGGGAGGACACAAATTGCACCCGGATCGCGCACTGTGCTGGGGATAGGCCCAGGCCCCGCTGACCTGATCGACAGAGTCACTGGAGACTTAAAGCTGTATTAGATTTCTAGCTCGCATCTGGAGAACTTGCAAACCATTTCGCTGTTGTTAAAACTATTTGCAATCAAAACTAAGTTGGCCAACTGTGAGTTTATATTTTTATACAACTGACTCATTTTTATGTGAATTACTTGAACAAGTTTTGTTCAGTTTGGTGCACATATGCCTATCATATTATAAATGAGCTGACTTTGATTCGCAGTAATAACAGCTTGATGTGTATTTCTTTATTCTGTCAAAAACCAACCAGTCTATAAAGGCCTCCATCTTAAGATGATGCTCAAAGGAAACACATGAAAATGATTGTGGATGATCTTATTAGTCTCTCTCGCTCTCTAAATATATATATATTTATATATATTACATGTATACATATACACACACGTATATGTATATTTAGACTCTCAGTAAGCTCTAATAATCAGCCACGATGCAAAACAGCAGTGCCTTGGGCATGGCTGATATAAATGGGATGCAGTTGTTCTTGATGTAATCTATTACATCTGTGCTCTTCCTGCTGATGTCAAACATATTACTTCAGTGGAAAAGGTCTCTTGTGAGTACAGTAGCAAAATATTAAAAATATAAAGTCCTGATCCAAGAGAAGTGATGTTTATATTGTAAACTATTTAATACTTATTAATTCAGTTAAGGTCACTGCAGTGGGCACCATTTTGCAGTGCAGCAAAAGTTACAGTGATTGAATGTCTTCGGGATTTTGTAATAAAAATTTAAGTATCCCAAATGTTTTTTTTCCCCCCACAGTTGAACTTTCTAACATCGTTTGCCTGTTGTGCACATTTAAGAGCGACCATGAAGTCTGATTAATACCACCAGAGGGTGCTGGTACTTCGTGTTTCTGTATTAAATGAGTCTTAACTTGCTGCTGGTCACATTTAGAAAGTAGACAAAGTAACAGGAACATCTTACAGTAGAATCCAATCTAGCAGCAGAGTCTGGCATCAAAGACTGGCATACAGCTGAATCAAGAGCTCTCTGACACTAAAGAATTCACTGACTCTCAGATAGGACTAACTGAATTTAGTTTATAAAGTACTAAAACAAATGGACTAGTCCTGAGATTTGTCTGATGTTCACCTCCAGCTGAAGCCAGAATGAGTTTTAAAATACACCCCTGCTCCAGCAGACCCCAGGCCAACGTTCCCAACTGTCCTGTAAATGTGCACAGTCAGCCAACAGCAACACAGAAACACACTCTGGAAATGGAGAAGTTCCAACTGTAGAAGTGTTTCATCACATCAGTTATTACAATATCTCTAGACTACAAACTATAGCATCTGTTTTATCCCCTTTACAGCCTTATGATCAACTTTAACAGTATTTATTGGCCATTCCTTTGAGAGCCACTCACATTTTATGGGGTGCAGCTGAACATGCAGCAATGTCACTGAATGTGAAAATGTAAGCTGTACTGTGTTTATCGCCTGCACGTGACATTATATGTAAGACACAATCAGACTGTTCTTGACAAACAAGAAGCCTTTATTTTTTTTTAAGTGGAAAACAAAACCGCTGTTTCATTCATTATGATCCTGATTATGCACAATCAAGTAGCTTAAGTGCACAATTTATTTCTAAGGTAATTTAGATAAGAATATAAGTTCAAAGGAGTTAATGATTGATTTTTCTGTATACACACAAGCCTTTGATAAAAACTTCAAATTACCACGAGTCCTGTGAGATCATTTCTGAGTTGGATGAGCGGGTCAACTGAAAAGGTTAAAAGGCAACCCTCAACAGGACATGAAGAGAATTAAGTTTGAAAACTTTTCCTGCACACTCAATAATGGTGACCTAAATGTGTTGAGCAGAAACAAACCGCAGCACAAAGAAGGGGCATGTTAGTTCAACAAACAGGTCTGCAGTCCCTCCTGAGGTGGAATGGTTGCACGTTAGAGCAGTATTTAAAGCACATGGAAATGTCAATGCAAATTTGTTTGGAGAGTCCTGCATAGGCTTTGCTGGAAAGAAACTTTCCTGTAAATGGGATGTAAAATACTCTCTTGGGTTTTCTTCAAGAAACAGCCCTGAAGTGTCTGTGTGTGGGCGCACGACTTGTACAACGTAGTGTTTCAGGATTGTGATCATGGAAGCGGCAGTCTCATGTTCAAATATAGAAGAACATAGTAGCATTTTTTTGTGTCTGAATATACAATAATTAAATGCATTTTACAGTCGGACAGAATAAGCTGCTCACACACATCAAAAGGAAGAGGCTCTACATTAATTTCTTCTCACTACAGAGTGCAAATCAGATGCTTCACAACAGACCTTTTTTAAACTGAGAAGAGGACTAGCTCTTCCCACAAGCCCCCCATTGTACATAAACCATTTCCCATCCAAATAAAATAGACAAAAGAAAAATTAATCTAGTCAAATACGGAATGTGAGAAAATTAATCTTTGTGATTCAATCTTTTTCTTTGACAACAGAAATAAAACTGAGTCCTTCATAACAGTTTAAAAAGGGGAAAAAAGTTTTTTTAAAAAAGAAAAGAAAAGAAAAAGGTTTGTCTGTGTCGTCCCTTGCTCCGTGCAGGAAGCAGAAAGAGACAATCATGGTCTGGTGAAGGACTGTGGGAGATGGATGGATGGAGCTCCAGCCTGCGTGTGGAGAAAAAGAGGAGGGGGGGGTGTCTTTACATGCCATAGCCAAAGCCTGGCTGAGCTGCTGGCTGACTGTATCCTGCAGGCGCCTGGTAGCCGTAGCCATAAGCTTGCTGGGGGGCCACGGGTACGCTGGGGCCCGCTGTCAGCATCAGCTGGGGTGTGCCTGCAAGACACACACACACACACAGACACACACACACACACACAGAAGGTTTCAAACATGCAACTCATTTTAACCAGTCACAGACTGGATGAATACAAAGTAATTATGACAGTTAAAAATATAATAAATATCTAACCTAAACTGTTTTCGTTCACACTCTCAGAGTAGTTTCTACTACACTAAGATATGTATGATATTAGATATGATATGTATGATGTTAGATGTAAGATGTGTTGAAAATTGTTTTAGGTGCCCCCAAGTGGCCAAAAAAGGAAGAAAAAAATCAGTTACCATAGACGATGGGTTGCGTCTCTGTTGCCTGCTCCTCCTCTTTCCTTAGGGACTCTGAGGTTTCTAGTTTATCTACCTGTAAGGCAAAGAAGTAATAACACTGAGAACAAAGCCATTTACTAAATGAACAAAATATTAAACAAGACAAAAAATAAAATGTAATCTTTGACAGCTTTTCTGACAAGTTAAACTAATTATTTTCATTCCCTGTTGATGACCTGCCTGATAGTAACAAGAAAAGCAGCAAATTCTTTACAAGAAAAAAAAAGATGACACATAAAAAATAAGGACTCAGTCAGGCAGCAAGTCAGATGCAGCAATAAGCAAAATGTCCATGTCAGGGCCTCGGGGAGAAGCAGCAGCACCTGGATGCAGGTTATTTCTCGAGTTAAAAATAAGCGCTTGCTATAGATGTTCACTCTCATATTTGAATAAATATTTGTTCACTCTCTCCATGCCTCTTCAGAAAAGCAGTGGCACTTTCATTTAAGCACTCTCACACATTTTCAACAAGCTGGAGCTTCACTGTAAACACAATCAGTCCCATGCTCTACGTGTTACCGCGCTCACAGTGAAGGCTGAAGGGGGGAGGAGGGGGTGAGGTGAGTCTCAGGTCGGGTGCTCCATACAGGAAGCCAGGCACAACCAACAGCCTGCTGCTACCAGTCAGCAAGAGAGTTTTCCGCACATGCTTTGTTCCAAAGACCAGCTCATACATCAAAACACATCAACCTTTTAATAACACATGAAGCTTCATACTGTGCAGTGTCGAGTTCTGTGAGGAAATGCACTTTTGAGCGAAGTTGGAGAGAATTCATTGTACTTGTTGAAGTTTCTCACTGCTTGAGCATCAGTGAAAAAAAAGTTTTGATTGTTTCAGTTGCATGTGTTTCTTGCTTGATCCCCTTGATCCCCCAGAAACAGTAGTTTAAATGTCCATTCTTTCAAATATTTAAAATGACACCAGATTTTCTCTGATAACAGCATCTGAAGATGTCAAGATGTGTCTGTTGTCAGTGTAGAAATGACAACATCTCCAGTTCCATATTCATGCAGCAGACTGCTACAGGTTAATTTCCTCTGACTTCAAGTTTTATTTAGAGATTGCTTATCTGAACATTCCCCAACAACTATAATTCAGCTTAACATGTCTCAATCATTGTGTGGAAGTGTAGCTAAAACCATGCACACTCAAGGCTGCAGTCTTCCGAGCTAAACACTTTGAGATCAAAAACAGAGCATTTAGCTTTCACCTGTTCCTTAACTGCATCAACCTGGAAGAGAAGAGGTGCAGCATAGAACAAGAAAATTAACAATATTTCCCTGCAAAGAAATCTGATAAACAGACCTCCATCAGAAAGACTTCTGAGTCGTTTATTTGATCCTGACAATTTCCACTGTTACTGAAGTCAGTCACAAACAGTCCTGGTTTGGATTACTTACCTATTATCTGTCACACTGAGCCTATAATGTAACCTTCCGGAAAACAAAGTAAACTATGCATGCAGGTATTCACATTTGCTCTGATCCTTGTACTGACTGACAGGCTGGCAGCAGAGTTGCACAGCTGTAAGGGCTTCATTTCCATGAAAAAGAAAGAAAGAAATTCCTCTGCACACTTAACTCCGGCCTGAACCGAGCTGACCCACCTTGCTGAGGTACTCCCTCATGACCTGAATGAAGTATGGCATAGAAAAGTCCATGATGTTGTGCCTCCAGGCGGTCTCAAGCACCACGTCAGGCCGCAGCAGGTCATAGCAGGTGAACAGGCAGGCGGCAAAACACTCCTTCTTGTTCTCCTGCAGGAACCAGGACAGCAGCTCCTCCGCCAGCTCTGTGTCCTTGGACTCTGACGCGTACTGCATGGCGTCCTGTAGCGGGAGACGAGACATCACACAAACTGGTTCAGTGACACAATCTGAGCAGCGTATCAGCAACATTGACAAATAAAGTAAAAGGTGAACGTTAAAGCTGGTGGGCACCTTGTAGAGCTTGTCTTTCTTGCAGAGCTCCACACTCTGTTTCCAGCGGTTGTTGCCCTTGAAGAGGTAGGCAGCGATTCTCCTGAACTCAATCAGCTCGTGCTTCTCCAAACGTTGGGCCAGCGAGATGTTGTCAAAGTTGTCGTAGGCATCTATTGATGTCCTCAGTGCCTAATGACGGAGTGACCGAATACGAGGAGAATGTTTAATCAAAGAATAGTGATAATGAAATAAAAGAGAGCAAAGAAGGACTGTCAAAGGCTCTCTCACCTGATAGTCCTCCTCTGTGATGAAGAGGTTGTTAAGTGCTTCATTGACTGATTTGTTGTTGTGGTTCTGTACTGACCGCAGGTAAGGTTTGACCAGAGGCAGCTGTTTCACCTGTACACACACATGCATATTCATCAGCTCATCAACCAAGTCTCCATCCAGATTCAAACTATTTCCAAAAAAATCTAAACAAATGCAAATGCATGTTTGTGTTTTCATCCAATACTGTTATGTAAATATTAAGGGTTTGTATATCTGAACAACTGGTGGAACTAATTCTCCAGGCAGATACCATTAAACCAGTTTCAATGACACGCCATCATATTGAGAGATTCAAGTGTTACCTTGCTGAAGAAGTTGACAGCACGGGAGTGGTCCAGTCTGGGGGAAAGCACTATGAGCAAATCATTCAGTAACAAGGGCTTGAACTCCAGATAGAACTGGATGGCTTTGTAGTACAGCTCCACGTTGGCCACCTACACAGGGTGCAGAAGGAAAGAGGATCTTAGATACAATCACTTAAGAAGCAGAAACACTGGATCAGGGATTACTAGTGCAATACGATGCCTGATCATTTAAATTATGCATTTTATAATCCATCTCCAATGACAACCATGACATTTTCTTATATAGGAGTGATAACATTGTTGTGTAATTTCAGCTGAAAAGGCCAAAAACAATCAGACAATTTCAATCAAAATCAAAATGCACCTTGGTGATGATGTCTTTGAACTGTCCCTCCTTCCAGGCATCTGTCGGGTGGTTCATCATGGTGATGATGGCGTTGTCGAACTCTTCATACTTGTCGTACAGGAAGACCAGCTCAGCCCACAGGTGAGCCTGCTCTGCTGCTCTCAGGACTTTTGGGATGTTCACTCTGGACCAGAAGAGCTCCAGATGCTCCCTCATCTTCTGGGGCTTGAACTTGGAGTAAAGGATGGCCAGCTCTGTGAACATTCCCATGTGGGCGCGCTCCAGGCCCAGGGCGGCCTCCAGCATGGTGATCAGCTCCTCAAAGTAGCCACGGTCCTGGGAAAAATTCAAACATCGGTTAAAGTCAACTTATTCAAACCTGCACGTGTGTATTATACATTTTTTGACATGCAGGAAGATAAAGCATAAACATGCATGCACAAAGTAACTTATCTCCATCTTACTTGGTAATAGTTGATCAGTTCCTCCAGCTCATCGGCGTGCACCACGATGTGGAGGCCGCACATCTGGGCCAGTCTGAACTCCTTTCCATCCACGCAGGCGAAGCACACCTCCTTCCAGGTGCGGGTGCTGTTGGCCTTGCGGGCGCCATCCACAGCAGCCTGGTACTCCCCGAGATGCACCAGAGTTGAAGCCAGGCGACCAAAGTTGGAGACGTTGTTGTAAAGCAGCTTGGCGGCCTCGTACATTTTCTCGTCATAGCAACGGTCACCAACCTACATAACAGACACAGTACAGACTCAGTGTTTCTGACCTGAAGGCTTCTTCATAGAAGACAGGCTGAGAGGTAGGCCTACCTGTTGGATGTGAGCGTTGTTGGGTCCATTGATGAACTCTTCTAGTTCAGCCAGGCGATTGGTTTTGGCCAAGGCAAAGATGAGCTCTGTCTCCACGTAGGACTCACGGGCCTTCTTACGAGCCATTTGAAGGAATTTGACCAGGTCCTCCCAGTTACCTAAAACACACAGACAGTAATATTAAGCTGCTGGTGTGCTTTTGCATTCATCTTTTTCTTTTTTGATAGATGTGCTGCCTCAACTGTATTTTGTGCTGACAGCTGCAGCATTTCTTTATTGAGAGTCCACACTATCAGCAAATAACCCTTCGGTGAAAGTCACAACACAACTGATGTGCTCCATACTGACTGCTTTAAATTACCGTGGCACTGGCCAACTACGTTCAGCTTTCCCTGAAACTCTGCCTTCTATTTAGAGTGATTGATCAGTTCCCAATGAATCAGCTGGTATTGGATGCATGACCTTGCAGACTGAAATTAAATGTAAAAGGAGTTTGATGTTTTTTCCCCCTCTGCCCTCTTTTCTTAGTTGATGTCAAAACAGCTCCTCACCACTCTTATCAGCAGCCTGCACCACCTCCATGTATGCAGAGGGATCGTCAGCTTTGATGTAGGAGTCGATTGCCTCTTTAACCAAGTCCTTCTGTAGCTGAGCCTTAGCCAGCTGGCTCCACACAGCCGGCTCATTGCAGCGTTCTGCAAACTCATAGGCCCGGTCCAGGTTGCCAATATGCTCGATCAGCACCTGGTTTAAACAAACAAACAAACAAAAAACAGGAATGATCAACACTTCTTCTACCAACAGGAAAATACATATAGTCGAGCTGTTAAAGAGCTAACGACTGACCTGCACAGCAGAGGTGTTGACATCAAACTTCTTGAAGATGGCAAAGGCCTCCTCGAAGAGCTCATTGCTGATGGCTATGTTAGCAATGTCAGGAGCATCATAGTTGTCGAGTCTGCTGATGTACTCCATCACGCGGGTACGATCAGCTTTGATGGCTGTTAGGATCAGCAGATTCTGCAGATTCCTGTGGGAAAGTGGAAGAGATATAAAGCAGACTTTAGTTTTGCACTTTGCTTTTATACAACTCAAAAAGCAACAACGTGGCAACACAATGAGGAAAGTAATCTAAATGTCACAGTTAAACACCTGTGTTCACTGAAGACAGAGTTGTCCAGCACAATCTTCTCCAGCAGCTCAATGAGCTCATTGGGCAAGTCTGCGGTCATGAAGGCCTTGACTGTGACTGACACCTCCTCCGGGTCCTGGGTCTCTGACAGTGCAGTCTGCACCACCTGAGGGAAAACAGCATAGAGGCTCAGAGAAGTATCAGGCTGTTGTATCAAAAGAGACGAAACTTGTTCTTGAGGATACTGTACCTGATCAATGAGTGGTCGTCTGTAGGGGTTGCTCTCCAGCAGCACGCTGGCCCACAGATCAGGATCTTTGCGACGCACCAGGTAGCGAGACAAGCTCTTGAAGAGGGAGTTCTCGTTGCAGACCTGATTTACAAAGAACAAAAAATTAGCTCTTTCCCTTGTAGTGATGGTAGTTTAAAGGCAGAGGTCGAAGGTGAACTGAAAAAGACATTTGGATATGCAGATAAGAGGCAGAAGTGAAAAAATTCCTCACATTGATGAGCTCCTGGTCACACTGTCCTCTCTCGTAGGCCACACAGGCCAGGTGGGGGTCCCTCTTCTCGCAGTACTTTCCAACCACACGGCTGTCATAGAACGGGTTTTCCCTGAGGAAGCGTTCAGGGTTGTTGTTGCTGTCGATGTAGATCTTGGCCAGAGCATTGTGGGTAGCGGGCTCCTCGCAGCCTTCGTGTATACGAGACTCCAGCCAGGGCAGCAGCAGCTTCAGTCTGGAAGAAAAAAAAGGATGTAAGGACTCACTCTGACTCATCAGAAGCTTCTCTCACATGAATAAAGAACAATTCAAATCCTTCTTGGAGTGCTGGATGGATGAATGATAGATGAGGTTCTCCATGTGGTGTTTTTATGTTGAATAAGTCACTGATTCCTATACAGACAACAGTAACTTCCTAACAATTTTACTCTCCTACAACATGACTTGTTTTCTACTTCAATACCACCGAACAATACAAATACCCATAAAAGGGACCATTCAGCCATATCTTGCTTTTAAAAATGAGTCTCCTGTAAATGCCTGGTAATGGGCCAAATAGATAACCAACTTGTGCATCCTAGACAAGTTGTCCTTATGTCAGATGCTCAGAATTTTATTAGCAACCATCTGGTGTCCCAGACAAACCTCTAACTACCGGCTGGCACCACATCTTCTCTCCTAATAATTAACCTTTTCTAATTGTAGTAAAGCCTTAATAGTTGTAACATTTAGATGGAAGAGTGAAGCACCTGTTCCTCTTTTCCACCTCGGCGACCAGTTCATCAGTAGAGAACTGTCCCCTGACAACTAGGATCAAGCTCTTGATGACGTCCTCTGAGCAGTCCACATCCAGGAGACCACCAACCACAACAGGCAGACGGCTAGGATTCACCTAAGACACAAGTTTAACAATAAATGTCATTCGCTTCCTTTCTGTAATACAAGGAAGTGGTAAAATCACTGTGACGTATTTAAACTCTTTACCTTCTGAACATAGATTTCAATGTACTTCTGCAGGTTGTTGCGGTACAAGTAGAGGACCAGGTCGTGGACGAAGTCAAAACGATCGCAGACGATGATGAGTGGAAGCTGGTCAGTGAGTTTGGCTTCCTGTTCGCCACACACAGAGAAGAAGTCATGGTCAGTAAGATAGCACAACCAAATAAATTAATCTAAACATGCTAAAAATATCAACCATCCTTAATGCAACAGGGTTGTTTTAGCACTGCACTTAGGACATACTTACATGTCGTTTTTAAATAGAATATAAATTTATTTTACTGCTTATTTGACTGTATTGTTGATATCTTCTGTGCTTTCTATGATGGTAAGTCATTTATCAGGCTACATCAGCCCAAATGTGATCTTTTTACACAATATGAAGGGGGGGACGAAATAAAAGGTTTGTCACTACAACAAAAGGATGTCAAACTGTATGTTTCACAGTAGAGTCAGGGAACAAATATTCTACAGCACCTCTTTTACTTGTTAATCGGCAGCAGCAACAGCGCTGACCACTAGCTCTCTACACCACAAAGCACTGCTGTACTGACACTCTGCTGCCATCCACACTCATACAGGATTAACAAACTGGGATTGTGCACCTTGTTGATTTCATCTGAGAACATGCTGCCATGACTGGTGGCTCCTATTCCGGGACTACGCACTCTACACAAAGACACCTCTAACACCTTCATATATGGAGTACAGGACACCAACTTGTTCACTTTTCACTGGAGTTTCACACAGAACACTGAATGAATGACTAAAACTACGTGAGGCTCAGAGAGAACTAGCTGCACCCATGAGGGTGTATGGATTGTGGTGTATAAGCAAACACGCCTCCATACAAATCCCAGTTTCAATCCTGTGCCTAAAATTAAGGGGTGGGAATGAATAAAAAAAAACAAAAAACAAGACAGGAGAAATCCTGTACTGCGGGGAAGTATAAATTTACCTGATACATGTCCTGCCATTCCACAGAAAAAAAAAAGAGGAAAAGCACAAAAGATAATTGACCACCATCAGGATGGTTGTGTTGGACATTTTTAATCAATGCAGGCAGACTGAGATCTGCAACAGATAGTAATGTTTTCTAGTCTATAGGAAGGGGTCAAAATGTTCAGTAAAGCTTTTCTTTTAATAGCATGTAGCACTTAAATGACTGACTAAGCAGTTTAAGTGATATGTGGTATGAATGGGAACAGACTGTCAGATGGAAAAGGAAATGTGAATTCCAAAACTACAACATGAAAGACCAATACAGCGTAAAATTCCAAAAAACTGTGATGGTTCACACAAAACATTACAGTAGATGGGGCACAGTAAGATACAGTGCATAAGAGCAAAGGACTGACTAAAGTAAAATAAAGGATCAAGTAAAGGAAGAAAAGAACTATTAAATGTCAGGGTTTGATCACTCCAGCGGTCCCTACGGCTTTACCTTGAGGAAGTTCTTGACGCGCTCAGGGTCATAGCAGTTGCTCTCTCTACAGATCCTCTCCACCTCTTTGATCTGGCCCGTCTTGCAGGCAGCCTGGATGTATTTGAAGTGAACTTCAGGGTCCTGACTGAAGTTCACAATAGAGCCCAGGAAGTAGAAGAGACCTAAGAGAGACAGACACAGTCCCTAATGTTAAGTTTCAAAAGACGAGTTCGTCTACTGCTTCACTTAGCTAATGATTTCATTATGGGTCCAGTAATACATCCTGAAACAACAGAACTGACATTAAAATGTAGCTCCATGACTGTGCTTTTTTCTCCTCCCCAATTGGCTTACTTAACCTTTATGCTCCATTATTCCAGTAATAGTAGAGGAGCTGCATTAATTCACCTCCAATCAATTAATTGTCCTGCTTCTGCTCTGGCCTACTTGTCTAATTGATAGTTGGGGGACATCTATCTCAGTACACGGGCAGGATGGAGTGGCTGCAAGAATAAAATCAAATACCGCTCTAATGTCGAGCCTGGGTTCAGGAATATTTCAGTGTATTGCCCTAAAGGACAAAGCATAAAATAAACCTTTAAGGATTGTATTGGCTGCTTTGTTATATTTTGTGTCCCTGACCACACTGAACAAACGTTAAAAAAACAAATATGTGATGAAGCTCCATGCAACGGAAACATATGAGATCTCACCTTCAAAGCTCTTGAAGGACTCAAAGAGCTCTGTGAGAGCCTGTGTGGTGAGCTGTTCATGGTACTTGGAGGCCACCTGGACACAGATTTGCAGGTTCTGGCGGATATTGGCCGACAGCATGGCCCTGAGGCACTCCAGAGAGTCCTCCACCGACAGAGAGCCAAAGAAGTTGACCAACCACTGGAGGTGGAGAAGGGAGTATTAGTCACTGGTCACACATAATCTATCATTAAGTTAATAAAAAAACTCCACAATGAGCTTTGTTTCTTGAAAAATAACAAAAACAGCCTCTAGTTTTATTTCAGTTTTGCTCATGTAACTGATGTGTACCTCTGGGTTGAGCAGGTGTGTGTGCACCACAGCACGCTTGATGTCATACAGGTCGGTGTAGTGCTCCAGCGCCCTCTGCAGGAGTCCAGCCTTCTCACACAGCTGGGCAATGTGGGCGCGATCGTAGTTGGTGAACATTTGGTTGCCCAGTATAGCATCAGCAACCTGTACCATGACAAGAAGCAATACAAAAGTTGGAAAACTGCGTATTTAGCGCTATTAAGCCCTGTTAACAGGATTCCTTGTGTAAAGTATGTGTAAATGTGCCAACCTGTGGAGCATGCATCAGGTTCATCTCCAGCAGGCGCGTCTGCAGTGGACCTTCTGAGGGTCTGTTGTTCTTCAGAGCGTCCAGGAGGAATGAAGTGCACTGCTGGATCAGGTTGTACTCCATGAATACATCCACGATCTGAACAAACACAGAGACACATGTGAGAACTTCAACCATCTTCTCTAAATAAAACACTCCTGCACAAAATACCTCCCTCTGTCACATAATTCTCCTGCTACTGTCTCCTAAAGTTCTGCACCACTGATGGGGTTAAACTTGAGAGATGTACAAACTACATGTTTTTAAAAGCAGCTTAAAGTCACCTGCAAAGTGAAAGTTGAGAGAATACAACACATTTCCTCGATCATTTGTGTTCCTTGCCAGTACAGCACTTTAGGCAACACCTAAAAGCTGTGTCAGCACTCGACATTTGTAGTGCAGAAAGTCTGCAGTTGCAGGAAGCAAAGGAAGAGGTGCATTTCCTTTATACTACAGGGCAGCTGAGTTTCACAGATGTTGGAATGTCATGTGACTGAGTCAAATAGATTAGAAAAGTAAAGTTCTCTCTCTAATGCAAAAGACTCAGCAGTACAATCCGATCATTCCTGTTCTGCAGGATTTTTAAACTCCAATTAAATTTTGTTCAGTGTCAATCTGAGTGAGACATAAATCTCTTAAAAACACTTTAACAGTCATCTTTGATGTGATAAAACAACAGATTGTCAAACTATACATGTTTCCTAATACATAACTATGTGATGTTTAAAATGAATGTGCTCCTGATGGATCACTTAAAATTCCTCCCTTCCGCTGACCTGTGTGATGTCAGCCAGTGGCTCTTCATCTTGGACGAGCATCTGGGCAAACTGCAGGCCTTGTTCTGGGTTAATCCGCATCACGTTCCTGAGCAGAAAGATCCAGTCTGGAGTGTAGCCCACCTGGAACAATACGTGTTATGTTCATTAAACTTCATGGACACAGCTTTAAAGTATACCACATTTGTATTTATTTGCAAAATTCTGAATAAGACATCAGGAAAGGCTTTTAGTTTTGTATTTCATATGGTGTAACTTCTATTATTTGGAGGTACATTACTTGAGAACTTGAGAGTCTTAATCTTTAAGGGATCAAATATAATTTCAGTCAGGCAGACATACCTTCTTGGCGTACAGGACAATCTTTGGGAACTGACCAGTCTCTGCAAAGCACTGGATGACTTTGTTGGGGACATTGGCCCTCAGGTAAACACTGAGAGCCAAGGTGGGATCCACTGCCTTCACCAGGTCACCTAGTTCCTCTGAACACTCCAGCTGAAACACAAGATGAGTAACATCAGCACTGAAATCAATTAACAATTTAAAAAAAAAAAATCAAAACCTTCTCTTTATTTCTCTCTAAAATTCTTAATTTTGTTTAATTTCTACATCCCCAATTCCAGATTCTCAGTTTTTAGGTGAAATGTCACACATTCCTCTCATAGGAGATGTTGTCACATGACCCAAGATAAGAACCGAGTAATATAAACTGCCAGGCGGCTCAGGAAGAGCTTCTTCCTGTGAGTGGAGCCTGAGATGGAGATCTGCAATACCTTGTCTTCCTTCAGCCACTTTTCCAGAAGCTGCTTTCTTCCCTGCTGGAGGACAGGCCTGCAAAGCTCCAGGGACTCAAACTTGTTGAGCTGGCCCTGGTCCAACAGGATACCAAAGTACTGCAGCAAGGGGGAGGTCTGGCCTGGCTGAGTTGGAACGCCCTGGAAGCGACGGATAGTGTCTGGGGTTCGCAGGATACCCTGACAGGGGAAAGATCAATCGAAGATGAAAGATCTGCACCACTGATACAAGGGGAAATAAGTGGGTAGACTATGTCAGATAGCTTTTGAGTGACCCCATTTTATCAGGATGAGTACCTTTGGTGCATTGGCAGCAACCTTGGCAGCCTCAGAGTAGTTGCCAGCAGCAAACAGGTTGTTGAACTTGCGAGCAAACAGCTCTTCAGCGCCAGCGAGGTTGTTGCGGACAGCTAAGCGGAGGGCCAGATCTGGATTCTGCAGCACGTTAGTGATGTAGGGGATGATGTTTTCCTCTTCCACACAGACAGACAGCACCTGTTTCCCAGGGAAAAAGAAGAATGTTTTCTGTTTGTTTAAATCAGATTAAAAATTCCACTGTACTTGTATTTGCCTGCTGACAGTCAGTATCATCTACTATTGCCCTCTGGTGAAGGATCCTCTGTTTTCTAAGTGCTGTCTATAAGGTCAAATGAGGTCAGATACACTGGGCCTCTAACCTCCTTAATATTAAGACAGGAAATTCATTAGTTAGTTAAACTAATAAATCTGCCCAGCCGATATAGAGTGCAGCCTCCACTGGATTTGATGAAGTGCCCTTGTAATTTCAGCTCATCTTAGATACATGTAGATACATGTCACCAGCATAAACCAACACATTTCTTATTCTTGTGCAGAATGAGCCAGCTCAGCTCAAAATAAGTGTGAGCAATAGCATTAAACTCCATTAGACATTGTCTGGCCTTAAGTGGTGGCTGCTGAATGCAAATGTATTTTTAGTGGGTCAGTGTAGCGCATGGCTTTTGTGAGCAGAAAGGAGAGAGAACTGAACGAAAAGAGTACGACAGAGGAAAGAGGGGGGTGCGAAGGAGAAAGGCGGCCACTGTCGAACCCTCTACAAACAAGCCCAGCAGGTCATTGCCCCAGCTTTTAACACGGGTGACTAGACCTCATTCTTTCTGCAACTAAAGCAGTCACTTAACTTGCTATAATCGGCGTGGGCTAATTGGTGGTAGCTGAAATAAAAGAATGGACAGAAAGGGAGTAAAACATAGGTAGCTTAATGGCGATCTTGTGTTCTATACAGTATGTCATGTGGCCAGAGTGGAGGACACAGCACCCAGAAGAGATGAAGGAGCTAATAATAAAGTCAGGAATTATTGCATATAGAAACATCTAAGTAAAATACGACCAATTGAAGAAAACTTCAGGACAAATGAGCCAGTACATGACAGGGAAAATACATTGCTGACATATTTAGTGCTACCTTTCAGTGGATCTGAATATGTAACATTCCATCTTGATACAATGGATCAGAGATGGATGGAAAAAGGAAACAAACTTGCCAGAACAAGCGCTCTCAACAAGAGAGCACAATGCTTCAGATGACACATGAGCTGCCGTATCAAGTGATACACTGGCCCAGTGCGGGCGCAGACACGTGCACGAGCGCACACACGCGCGCACACAGAATAGTAAAACTGCGGGGCAGACAACAGACAACTCTGCCATGCTGGTGACGTGAAAGATACGGTGGAGGCTGTGATTGGATGAGAGGACCAGCACTAAGAGGATTGAGGGCACCAGGCTCTGCCTACCACTTCAACATCATGTGCTGATGGCTGGTGGGTCCCTTTCCCCCTCCTGCTCTGTTGCTTTCTCTCACTCCTTTCCCCCCCGTCTCTCTCTGGTTTGTGTGCAGCAGTTCTGCCCTGCACCTATCACGTGTCAATGCCAGGCCAGGTCTGGCACATGCAAACTGTCTTGTCTGAGTGATGACATCAGAGATCCTGATGCTGAGATTAAAAACACACAAACAAGCAGTGCCAAGTCTCTATCACCAAATAAGAAAACTTAGTGACAACTAAAAGGGACCAGTTCAGGTAGTGTGGAAGCAAGAATACTGGAGAGATGGAAAAATAGAAAGTAGATACTAAACTATTTCTCCATCTACACCCGTTTAGAGTGGGGTTGTGGTAATACTGATGATTGTTTTTCTTGCAATTGCCATAAAGTTCTGTCATGTGTTTTTCTAAGAAACTCTACACACACTGGATCATTACTGCAATTGAATATGAATGAGTTTTATTTTTTACTGTTTGCTAACCATTAACTAACTAAAATTGTGATACCACAGCAAATATCTTCAACAACATTTGACTTCCATTTCAAACCACCATTATATCATTCTGAAACTTTCCAGCAGCAGCACATAACCACACAAATAGCTCTTTCTTCTTCCCTGTTCTGTTTGTCTAGTCCATCCCAGAACAAAAATGTCATATAGCATGAAATAAAAATCATCTCTGAGTTTATCTTAGCTGTTCTTTGTGAAAATCCTTGTGTTGCTTGTTGAACAAAGATAGCTGTGGCCTTAAAAGAAAAGTATGGGAAAAACACTGTTGTAGGCATTACTTAGTATCAGGTTACCAATATTGTTGGTAACCAACCCACTCAACTGGAGGCACAGAGGGGCAGAGACAGTGGCCTATTATCTATCAGATCACAGGCCCTGTCTACGTGTTTGTGTGCATGTGATGTGTGTATACACACATACGCTACTTCACTGCCCCGGTATAGAGCAAGATCCGTGACTGCCTCAGATCAGCTTTCCTCTCTTCACTCAATTATTCATGTGGTGTGTGGCCTGGCTGGAACATTATTCATCAGCTGGCTGGATCCAGTTCTCCTCTCTGGTTCAGCTTTACAAAAGCAGTAAGACACAACCCTCTATCCCCTCTCTGTGAAACGCTACACCTTGGATTATTTATAATGCCTTCTGGCAAAAGTCTGAGCTTGCCTGATGACGACAGACAAACAAGAGGTTGTTATTACCCTATGCAACAACTGATGGTGAGTTGTGCTAGTTTACCTTTAATAACCTGAGCCAGATTTGCTGGGCACGTGATTACTGATGACATAAGGTATCAAAATAATGTTTTGGTTATGTAAAGAATATTCTACTTGAACATTAACAAGACTGAGCAGCCACACCAAATGTACATTAAATTTCCTTGAGCACTAGTTGACACTGTTACCTGTCCCTTCCTGTTGACTCCGATGATGCCCGAGGTGGCCTCGTGTGGAGCAGTGACAAAGATGGTCTCGCCACTGATGCGGTTCATGTAGATGCAGGTGCCTGTCTCCAAGTCATACAAGTGGATGTAGCCATATTTGGTAATAAGGAAAACCACATCTTGCTTGGAGCTTATCTGTAAAAAAAAAAAAAACACAGATGAAACATTATTATTAAACATTATTAACATAAGGTAAAAAATAAAAATAAAGAACAAAATATATTTCATTTCAGATTTTTTCAAACTACTTACAAAATATGGGTTACTATTTAATTCATTCAAACACAATTCATGTTGCTTCAAATTAATTTGAACTTTATGAAAAAGTGACGGTCCCAGTCTGAGCCAGATGGTTAATTATGGCAGCATGTTACTAACCTGCATGGCCACAGGGAAGTCGTTCTGGGCTTCTGGAGGGAAGAACACATCCACAGCTTTCTTTGGAAATGGCTGGTTACCAGTTGGTGGAGTCCCCACTTCAATGATGTGCAACTATGGTAAAAAACAAAGTGAGAAACAGACTCTGGTGGTATAGCTAAGAAAATACCAGTGACAAAAAAATCTGTTTCTCCTATTATGTTATTAAAATCAGTCACCTTCCCTCCGGCCTGGCCTCTGACAGCAAAGCAGAACAAAGTTGACTCCTCTGCATTCCCCTCCATCTTGAATTGGGCAAAGCTGGCAGCATGGCCTTCAATAGGTTGAGAAACCTTTCTGTCGACTGAGTAGAGCTGCATGGCTCCCACCACCCGATTTTGCTAATGAAAAAAAAGAAAAGCCATAAATACTGTAAATATAAAACATGGCTAACCAGTGCTCAGGCTAAATCTACTGTGTCCATGGTTACTTATGAATGCCAACATGCTATTTACAGTATATTCTCTGAGATGAGGAAAAGAAGAACTGGCTTGGAGCAGCAAAGAGGACACAAGCATCAAATTACCTGGGCCGAGATGCCAATGAGCAGGAGCCATTTCTGCTTGGCGTCAGTGCGGTAGTTGATGATCTGGCATCCTGCCAGGCTGGAGTGGCGGTCAAAAACTTTCACAGGCTGTGAGTCACCCTCCATGCTCCAGTGGTAGACAGCATTGTCAGTCACAAGTGCAACTGTATTAAGGGAGATCCACTTCCAGAACGTGACATCGTCGGTCATGGTGTGTGCCTTCATCTTGCTCTTCATCTCAATGTTGAAGATCTGAAGGGTTTTGGCAGCTAGAAGGGGCGGAGGGGGGAGAGGGCAGGAGGCAGGCCCCAGAAGACTGTTATACTCTCTGACAACATGTACATTTATATGAAAAGAAACACACCAAATTTCAATGGAAAAGGGAGATTTTAATTTGAAATATTGGTAGTCATGACACAGAGGTCAACAAGCAACAACGCCATGACTGATAGAGGGGGGGATGCCAAACATGCTGTAGTCGGAAATTGTGTCAAATCTTAAGTGTAGTGAGACAACTGGCATGGGGAAAAAAATAATAAAAGTGAATTCAGTTTTGTCCTCCTAAAAGTGTCGATTATGTGTGCTTCAAGCGAGTAAAAACATCCAAACACACTGGTGCATTATCAATTGACAAAGTGCTGACATAATACACAACTGCAGAGTTGCCAGATGTATGTCGAATTTTAAATAAATGAATCGATGCATTAACTTAACAAAAGTGACTGAAAACATCCATCTATCTTTCTTCACATAACAGCTATTATAATTTGACAAAATTGCCTAATAAAGATAGTATTAAGCTTAACTGACAACACCTTCTTGAGAGATGTGTAATAAGTGTATGTCACATATCGTTATGTCCGACTACGTGGCCCACCCCATTAAATAAACAGCCTTCATTGAGAGAAACAAAGCAGACAGAGGATAGAAGCAACAAACAACTCACAAAAAAGGCAAACACATCTGCATCTGAGTCAAATATAAAACAATAGAATACGACAGACAGATACGTAGAGGCACAATTAAGGGTGGGGGAGTACATTTTAAGCAATTAGAGACTTTTGGACAAGCAGGAAAGGTTTCCAATAATGATTATGGCTCATTGTCTACAATTAAAGTCGAATGGGTTTGTGATGTCACAATAACGGATCAGAAGCTAAATGTTGAAAAAAATTCACTCACCTGCATTTTTCGGTATATTAGTTTGGGTTAATTTAGTGGGCTAAAGCTTTATTAACAAGCAGTGTGACTTCCTTGTTTGCTCATTATTCAATATTCATCAACACAATGAGAAAAAGCAGAGACAAAAATGCATTAGCACAACTACCAAGATCATTTTGCCATCACTAAGCCATGGGATCAGACTAAAAAAAAGCAGTGTGGCAAATGGACCACTTGCAGCCGCAGCCAAATTTCAAAGAGCAAGCAAAGAGATTTTTAATTCAGTCTTGATCAGCAGTTGGAGGTGTGTGTGTATATGCATCGTGTCCGTCCTTTAGACATGGTTACATGAAAAGGTTAAGGCTGGATATTGTGTCACATGATGAGGTTGGCTGAGAAGCATCATTACGGTAGACTGAGCAGGGAGGACAGTGAGAGTAGACAGAGGGAGGAAGGGTCTACACTGACCCTAAGCTGCATAATTAGCGAGGAAAAGACGGGGACTACAACTTGAGCAAATGTGAATCTGCAGCTCTCCATACAGGATTAAACCACAACTCTTCCATGATCACACGACTCGAGTGCTGTGGGTGAGGAATGTGCATGGCTGAAACATTACTGTATCTGTACACCATTTTTTTCAGATTCTAATTTAAAAAGAGTTCATTTACTTTATTTACTTTCTAAGCTTCCCTAATCACAAGAGGACCCGATTAACTGCAAACTGGTGATGAGAAAAGGAAGAGCCTCATGTGTTTGCTGTGTGACATTTAACCAGGCAGCATAATGAGCAGAAACGGAGCGATTGTAAAGCTCACAACTGCTCATGCCTGCGTGTCACATGTTTGTCAGCGATGTGCTAGAACATAAAAGTTCAGCACACACTTTATAACTGCACATTGTACCATGTTCTCTTTGCTGACAGCAAAAGCAAGGTTGCAACTCATTTTAACAAATTAACTGAGAGTAAAGGGGAGCTTCTCTCTCTCCCTCACACACACACACACACTTGCAGTTCTTTTACCATCAACACCCTGACTTCTTAACAAAAATGACTTTATACCAGTTATTACTTCATCTGTCATCATTCTAAGAAGTTTAACACCAACTGATTTGATTGCTTATTTTAAAAATCAATAGATTCAAGCCTGGTTAGTAATTCTGTGATTCTAAAATGAGCTGGTGGAAACCATTTGGTCGGGCTAGTGCTCTGATGATCATTTTAAGTAGTAAAATAATGTAGTTATTTTACAAGAAAACCTGAAACACCTGAAGGGGGCCTTAGACATCAACTTGTTTCATTCTAAGACTGTGACCACAGGGAGTTAGATTGGCCAAAAATCCTTAGACACAAGCTGTTTGGCTCATGAAATGTTATTAAATAACTGGAGCTGGACAAGGCCAAGACCTGAACACAGAGCGATGAACGCACAACAACACTTGTGTATACTGGAGAGAAAGTGCTCCTTAAGTCTACTTTTCACATCCTGACAAGCGAGCCTTCTACAGGTTTTTATCTGACGCCTTTTTTGATGCAGTTAACTCCTCATCTGGGACTATTTGCAATCAAACTACGTCCCATTAGGAACATGTGAAATCAAATCAACCCTATTATCAGATGCCTTCACAGGTTACAGGTCAGTGCATTAAACATCTATGCTCTCTGGCAGCTGGAGCGACAAAAATTCTTCAGTCATCGGTGTAGAGAACCAGGAGTTTGTCAAGAGTTGCTAGATGAATTAACAAATATTAAACACAGCTGGGAAACAAGTGAAAAAACACGTGTGGGTAATTACGTCACACAAATGAAGGAAGACATGAATTTCAAATGAAAATTGAGAAGCAATGTGAATTATAATGAAATCATTTTTTCCCGTAGTATTACCACATGTAAAACAGGTTCGAAATCACTTGTACATGAAATAAAAATGATGGAATGCCAGCAAGCTATAAGGCTGTGAAAGCAAAATCCTGTTTACAAAGAAATATTTTCAATGGCCTTGATGTGGAAGAAGGTCCAAAGAATTATCCAGAGAAGGGTCAAGAAATATCCAAAAATATTCAAATTGAGGCCATTAACTTAGACGTAATGAATGTAACTGTAAAAAAACCTGACTTCAAAGTGTCAAATGGTGCACACTGGTGGGCTGATGTCAGCTGCTATATTTATCATTACATCATTACAGACTGTGTGCTCCATTTGTTTAGTAAAAACATGAATAACACTGAATGGGGTTATTTTGGATAATTTCAGAAATACTGTCTTGAAAACAGGATTTTACTTGCACAATGAAGTAGTTAAATTTCAACTCACCGTCTGCAAACACATAAGAAAGCAGTAAAGAAAAAAAAAGAACATAGAAAAGACAAAAACAAAAACAACAAAAAAAGTCAAAGCAATCATGGATGCTGGACAAAATAGAAAACAGAATAAAAATATGCTATTTTGAATATTTACAAGACAAATGTTTGGGAAAAAAACATACATGTTGGCCAATAAAAACTTCTTCACAGTGGAAAACTAAAGTAGCTGAATGTGTATGGACATAAAGATGAGAATTACTGATAAATATTTTAAATCATTAAATGGATAATGTCACTATATTGAACAAACATGTCAGAGCTGAATGCTGCAGGCCCCTTATAGAGTTTAGTTAGAATACATCAGTTAAGTAATATAATGCAGTGTGCTCTCCTCTCTCTGGTAATTCCTACACTGATTTAAATAAATGTGGACTCTGTCATGCCAATGCGCTGCCTTACCTTTAAGTGCGATGACCTTGCTGGCTGGATTCATGATGGCGCTGTCTGCTGAGATGGGCCTGCGGATAGGAGTATTGGGGTCTGCCATGTCAATAATCACCACCTGAGTCTGCTCGCCCACCTTCTCCCGGATACAGATGAACTTATCCGATTCCATTGTTAGGGTGCTGAAGCCTATGTTGGCTGGATTGATGCCTAAGTTTTGGAGCTAAGAGAAAAAGTGGGAAAAACATAGAGGGCATTTTAGGTTGAAACAGAAATACCCTGCCAAAGGTTACAGTTAAATATCATTTGAAAAAACACTGATATCAGACTGACACAATCTCTCCAGACAGCCATTTAGAAAGAGCTGATTCTAGTTTATTAATTTCACTGCAAAGCAAGTGCAGTGTTTCCCCAAGAGATCCCTGGACAACCATGTGACAGAACACAAGGGACAAAAGAACGTACCGGTCTGACAGCAGCAAGTGTTGCACTGAGTGTCATTTAGTCCACATTGTGTACAATAATATATTGCTTTTTAACAAATGTTAAAAATGATATCTCCTGTTGATTAAACAATAAGAGAATCCAATAAGAAGACTGTGCTAAACTGCTTCACACTAACACAGGCAGCCGATGAGGTCATGGACACTTAGCAGCAGCTCTTTGGATGCACAAGCTGTGGAGCGGTCACAACGGTTAGAGAGCTGGGCTGGGTGGAGGGCTCATCCAACGCCAAGTTCTTAAAGCATGGGCCAAAGAGGAAACTACAACCATATTACACAACCCTGCTGTCTCACTGCAGTCTGACCGCCAGCAGCTTATCAAGGTCTGACTTCTTGCAACTTACTGCAGATGAGAGAGTAACACTATCACTGTGTGAAGACAATTTTGCCAAAAACACATCCTGACAGCTGCCTGTGACAAAGGACCATAACTGTTAGGCTAAAAGTCAACAAACAAAATGACACCACAGGTCAGCTGTGTTACCTCCTGACTTACTGGTGTTGCAGCACAACAATGTGATACAGGACATTAAGAGATTTAACCTGAAGTTATGGATCGAAGGCTTTGCAGCACACAACACCAGCAAACTCAGCAGCCCAGCTTAATGCCAAGGCTGGAAACAGGGCATCCTGCCTGCTTCACACACACACGCACACGCACACGCACACGCACACGCACACGCACACACACGCACACACACGCACACACACGCACACACACGCACACACACGCACACACACGCACACGCACACACGCACACACACCCTGACACAGCACTACCTACTGAGAGACAAACAGCTCTGGGCCGGAGTGTCAAGACTTTGGTACAAATACATACCATGCACCACGGTTACAATTCTAAAATGAAACCAGTGAAAACCAAATGTTAACTACAATATGGAGCATGCCTAATGACAAAACTCAATCATTACACAAACAGAACTTCAGGGTCTTCCTGCTAACAAATCACAAATGTGAATGCTGTGAAGTAAAACTGAAGGAAATGAAACTACCAAAAACATTTCCTTTAAGTCATCGTTTGCTGTTGCAATATCCTCTACTCCTCTACTTTTGCAACCCATCAGCAATGCATCACGATTGTACAACTGTTGTATTAACTGTTGTATTACCTGAAGCCGTAAAGCTGACCATATTAAATTATGTCTAAGTGAACATTTATCTACAAACAAAATAAATACCAATACAAATACAATCAATGACTTACAAATACTTTGCTGTCGTTAAGTATCTTTAAGTATCACCAAGTCCTCACATTGCTTGTAAAACCTCTCTCTAGAAGGCAGTTGTACCCACAGTCATGAATTACAGATCATTACAGAAATACCATTTAGTTAAAGGCCTTAGCTCAACGGAGAAATGTTACAATTAGAAATAAAGACCCATGTTCTGTGGTCTAAGGGTGAATTTATTGAACACTTTATTTCACAAGCTTTAGAGGTCAGCAGGTTCATAATGTGCGAAAAATTCCAATTTAAATGTTAAAACACAAATTGGACCTTTATCAAAGAACCTGCTAAGCTTGGCAGTCACAGCAACACCCTCCACATTTGGCAGTACATTTTAAGCCTTGCTGGTAGTATAATGTGGCTCTACTGTAATAGTTGAGTCCTAATCAGCAAACACAAACCACAGTTCCCAGAATTGCTCAACGAAATGGGAGCACCTTTTATCAATGACAGGACACACCCTTCCCTCAGCCCTGCCCCACCCACATTCTTTCATGAGTGTGTAACCTGGTTCCCTCTCAATGACATTGCGATAAACGACCTTACAGAGCATGTTACTACCAGCTATGGGGAAAGAACTGAAAATTGTCCGGTAGTATGCTTTCACCACAGCATTTCATGTTTTTTTATTGCTGTGGAGGGTGACATCATACAGCAACGTCATTGCAGCTTTCATGCCTCTTATCAGTGCTATTGTCCAGTAAGGAAGCCTTGTTTACAGAGCCAACATTCATTCAACACAACAGACAAAATGGGAAAAAAGCCTATAGAGAGAATTAAGACACTGAGAAAATATGTTTTAAGTACTAATTAGCAAAAGTCACCTTTATCAGAAAAGTACAAAAACTTGAAATTGAAACTAAACTAAGGAAAAGTATGTTCAAACTAGACCACTTCTATTCACAATGTCCCATGTGGTGACTGTGAGACCTTAGACTGTGTGACTCAACCATGACTTTCTTTCAATCATCACTTTAATCTCTGTAAACCAGCGTGAGATACAGCTAGGTAGTAAGCAGACAAGGAGGGTTATCCTCTGTCATTACACAACAGTTTTTTAGACAGATTTACGTGCTCTCTCTTGGTCTCTCACCCTCTCTCTCTACCATCTGCCATCTATTCTGGGATCAGCAGGAAGCCCTTTCATTCACAATGAAAAGCATTCGTAGAACAGGAAAGAGCTGTATGGCCTAATCACAATGAATATGTTATCTCTGCCCCCTGGAATAGAGAAAAACAAACACAGACAGATGTTGTACTGCTTGAAGATGGACCACACCACAGTCTGGTCTGGTTTGACTGGTTTGCTATGGAAACCTTATAGTGAGACACTGCTGTGGGCTAATGCTGCTGTGACATCAATAAGGAGGAATTTGGGTGAAAGCAGGTCAAACCAGTGGAGCTACAACCACTGTGGAAAATCATTCAGTCACTTAGTCTAGCCTGCCCTGGCCTCGGTGCTGCTGCTTTTAGCCCAGCTGTTAGCACAAGCTTTGATGGGCAGATGCTTGATTCCATCAGGAGCACAAAAGAGAGCGGGCAGCAATCTAAGGAAAGACAAACTACATGGTCAGTTTACGCATTTCAAGACTAAATGTCTAGCATATTGAAAGGATGAGGAAAGTAGGTGGTATAATGTGTG
The DNA here is from genome assembly GCA_037176925.1 of Amniataba percoides. NCBI lineage: Eukaryota > Metazoa > Chordata > Actinopteri > Centrarchiformes > Terapontidae > Amniataba > Amniataba percoides. Next base: position 4,243,164 of record JBAJHX010000067.1, read on the forward strand.
TTTATAAAGAGAGAGGAAACAAAACAGTCACCAGGAGGAATCAATCAAAGTGAATCAATTTACATTAACACCTGAAGGCTAATGTTGCCAACACTAGGTCAGAGGCGTAATTACTCACCATTATACTATGCAACTCTATCATTAGTCCCTTGGCAAACCATTAACTCTACCTCTTTTAATCACTTTCAGAGCTACGTCTTTAATGTCATGACATTATAGTTGGGCGTTTCACAAATCAGTGTCTTTGGAAGGCAATAATTCGGCACCAGACAGCAAAATGATCGTGCAAATAGCTGAATGACTGACCCTCACAGAAACTTAATTGGTTAATGTCAACTAACAAGACAGCCATCCAGGGGCACTGGAATTTTATAAAGACGGTGTCAGGACATGAGTGCCGCTAATAGCCAACTGGATGTTTTATTGAAGATTTACTGCAGTTACACCATCAGTCAACTGGATGATCAAATACTGCTTGCAGGAAGGAATTGACATTGAGTATACAACAACTACTAATGAAGACTGTCCCCGTTAACACTTTTGTACACCAACATGCTATCATGTCTATGTAAGGAAACTCAAAAAGTCCATGATAGATAAAAATACATACACATACGTCATAGACGGACTAAGCGTCATAAACCCTCACTCTGAGACCACAGCAGGAGCTCACATCACGGAGAAAGACTCTGCTATTATCAGCTCCATTCACAGTGTGAGCATGTGCACCGTGGAGAAGAACCAAAATACATCAGCTGAAGTCCAAGCAAATCCTCACGCTCTCATCAGGCTATGAGAACTAATGGGAAAACGAGCATTCACACACAGAGTTTCCTAACATGTCATTTAAGAGGGACTAGGGATCATCTTGGCCTTACAGACAAATACTGTATAATCTTTTTTGTTTTGGTGTTTGGTGTTTCCCAAGTGTCTTTAGAGAACTGCAACAAATTTACTTTGACCTGCAATCATTTTAATATCTACACATTCTCCAGGTATATGTTGCACTCTCAGCAACGTGGCAATGTCAGTAAACTCCCCATAAAACCATAAAATCAAGCTGATGGTTGTCACTGAACCTGAGAGATAACAAATCAGCCAGCAGATTTGAAATTCTAACGACCCCATGAGAGTCCCATCTGTTGATTTAACCTGTATGCTCTTCCTTCAAAGGAAAGCAGCATCTTGCTCAGCAGAAAAAAAGCCCTGCGTGTGTCCCGCACATGTGAAGTTCAAGGCAGGGCAGGGAAGGATGTGCTATGTAATGTGCTGAGGCTTGCAGCACTTCATTGCAGCGCTCCACAACAGGAAACCAGGAACCCATTGTCTACCAGGACTGAAACAACAGGCCTGCCCAGTGCTGCCTCCTCCACTACCATGTGATACTGGAGGGGGGACATGTGACCAGCCCAGGGGTGAGGAGCAAGAGGGCTGCCTTTACTGTTAGATAAAGAGAGGGGGGAGGAAGGAATGCATGTGTTTCTGGAGCCCATCCATCTCCACTCTGAGCGAGATCTGCTGAGGTGGTTTTGGCGCTGCAGTTTTCTTTTTCTCCCAGATGCACGTCTTATCTTACATTTAGGTTGTGCTGCAGAATGTCAATTGTTCAGCAGATCTGTATCCTCGCCAGCCTGTCACGAGACATCAGCTGCTCCCTCACTAGCACAGTTCAAAGTGCAACATGCAAACCTTGTAAGCTGACATTTAAAAGAGCAAGGCACAATAAACTACTGCCCTTCCTGCTATGCAAACAATAGGGATGTAATGGTACAGGTACATGCCACCAACAGGTTAAACATGCAAGCAAACACCATTGAAAATAAATCTGCATTCAGTATCAGTATTGCCAGATTTCACGTCCTATCTTTTCAGAGCATTCAGGGAACTGAACCTTTCTCTGACCACAAACATCTCATGTAACTCTACCCATATTTATCCGAGTGAAAATGACTACCAATTACATTTTGCTCACAGCTTTCCTTACGTAATACAACAATGGTCTCGACCAGTCATAAATCTGTCATCCACACAAAACATGGTTTTTGAGGAAATGATTTAATGACAGTTTCCTACTGTCATAAAATCTTAGCCTTAAGAATACAAAATATGTGAATGCTCATTTTAATGTATGACCACCAGTTCTAAATGTTCTGGGGAGACTAATGCCTCCAAAATGTGAACTACATAATTCACATTTAACAAACAGGTTCTTGGTGGATGTTTTGTAATTAGTTTAGAAGAGCTGTTCACTGATGGCATATTTTGTAAACATAACTAATTACTGTGTATGCATATAAAACATCCACATGTAGAGTATTTAAGTAAGAATAGCGTATTATTATAGACTTGTATGTGTTACTGTTTTCAATATACAAACTATTTAATAAGCTTAAATCTTTGCTTTTCCCTCCACAAATGACTATAATGCCTATTTGGCGCCAGAAAGCAAGCCCTGCTGAATAAATACTATTTGCAAGCGAAGCCTTTGTCAACAAATGGGCACCATGTTGTCATCATTTAAACACAATCATTTTAATCATTACATACAGCTAACTCCAAGGTAGGGACGGGTATCGAGGAACAGCCATGTTACCGGTTCCTGACTGGTCAGAGTGATAACACTGGGTAGCAGGTGCTATGACTGCTATTTGAACATCATTCATTCATCTAATATATTTTCAGTTTGCTAGGGTAAGGATAAACAGTGGCAAACTGCAAAGATTGTGAGGTGTTAAGTTTACAGGTGTTTTACTGGATACTTGGGCAATTAAAGTTTTCTACTCCACACTGCACTATATAAATGGATGACTTATAAAAATGCAAGCTAGGCAAATTGACCGGATGACAGAGGACACACCATTGCAAAGTTTGTAGGAGAGGCCATGAAGAAGGCAGAGAGAGACAGAGCATAGACCAAGGTAATTGCTTGCTTTTAAGCTCTTATAGTAAATGTACAGCTGGCTCTGTATATGAGCTCCAGAAAAATCAAGCTAATAGAAAATGTCAATGTCAGAATCATGTTTAAGCATTATCTAAAAAAAACAACAACAACAACAACAACAAATGATTAATCCTTATTACCTTGATTTTGACATCCCCTTGACCATATTTAGCATTCATCAAGAACCTGTTGACAAACTTGACAAACCTCTGAAGACATATAGCATCTTAAACTATATACAAAACAGAACTTCTCTGAGTAGTTTTACGAGGCTTGGAGCAAACATTTACTTGAAATCAGTTGCATAAAACAATATTAATGTGAGTAACCGTGAGGCCTAAGACATCCTACTGTCTTGAATGTATCACATCACTCTGAGTGAGATTTTAAATCTTTCAAAGTAATCTTTTTGTTGATAGATGATTATATGATAGCGTGGCAAAAAAGGTATGTGTGCACGTATATATTGTGCAAACAGGAAATTAGATAGTGGCCCTGTTGATATCCTGTTCGCAGAGCTGCAGTATGCAGAGTGATCAAAATGCTGTAATCAATGAGGTTCAGCTTACAGTGTTGCATCTGTGCAGTTGTATCTGAACCTGCTCTGCTGAGCTTGCTCTGCTGAGCTTGCATGCTGTAATAGCTGTGTGAAAAATCATGACTGCATCAATGCAAAGCTGTGAGCTGATTTCAGGTTGGCCTCTCCTGGATCATGTGACTTTTCTGTACCAATAATCTAGGAGAACTTCCTCCTTGCTCCCTGAGTAATTTGGTGAGGAGCCAAGCCAGCATTTTACTATCTCCTGAAATTATTGACAAACTGATAATTAAGTAGATTAATGGACAGACTCCTCTGGACAAATCAATCAGAAATGAGCCACTCCAAAAACACAAACACTTTTGTAATTATTGTGGTAACTGTGACAATTTATCCATATACAGATTGTAGATCTTATCGCCTGGCTCTAATATTCTGCATGATCTGTTCAAGCAACATATGCTGTGAAACATGCATGAAACAGCATATGCAGGTCATGCATTAGTGATAGGTGCCGGAGATCCCTTGGGAGTTGATAAGTCACACTAAATGACCTTGTGACGTGCCAATGACACAAATAAAGGAAAGCACACTTAGGACACAACTAAGTAATCAGTGGGATAAAAAGCAACATGTTACTGTATAAATGCACAAAAAAATCCCCAAAAAGTAAAACGTAACCAACAAGTTTGAATGTTAAGAAGCTACTTTAAGTTCAGTGTGACATTTAGTTTCCTGAATGAAATCTAAGGCTAAATCCAAAGGCTACCAGTGTAATTTCACTGCAAAGATGCAGTGTCAGAACATGATTGCACAAGCCTTTCCCTTGGCTGGAGATAAAATAATAGTTCAGTTTTACATGCACAGCACTCACAGTAATTCACCACTTCTGTATTGCTCTCTCTTTCCACTCCCACTCATGCAATCAAGAGGGCTTAACAAAGGAGTCAAAAATTACTCCATAATAATTTCATTGTAACTCCATGCACAAAAGACCTTTGCATTGCTTTGTGAAGCTCAGTCTCCATACAACGTCTTGCGATAGGCCTACACATTAACTCATCAACTGCTGTCACATAAACTAAGATGGCAATAATACAGATTTGCTTCACTGGATCGTTTGAGTTAATGTTTTTTATTTCAATATCATCAACAAACAAAATGACTTTTTTTTCTAAAAAAAAAGGGACAAAATTTGAGACCAATATCTACCTGCTTTAAACAAGAACAGTAAGGAATGATAGTTTCATAGTCAGAGGAAGAAATGATAAGGGGTTTAAACAGTCACTGTTTACAATCAACTCCAATGGTACTGACCGTGACCTCTGACCTCTGTGTCAAATTGCTGTTTATATCAAGTATTCTAGACAGAGCCGCTGAGAAACTTATGAAAATTTAAGAAACAAGCACAGGCTAGATCATGACTAACATGTCCAAATTTAGGTCTAAAGCCAAATACCTTTTGTTTTCAGACCAGGATAGAAAAACAAATAAGAAGACTGAATAATCAAATGCTTTTCTTGAAGCGGAGATCTGACAGATCACATTTCTCATTTGAAGTTTAACGGAGACACCAACAGTCACTGTAATTTATTCATGGCATCTTTAAAGTCAGAGGTCCAAACTGAAACCATGAGCTCAGAGCTTGAAATGTTTGTTTCCTCAAGCTGACCGCCCGGCAGTTTTATTGGACTGATAGTAAAGGTGTGACCATTTAAACCAAGAGGCAAGGACAGCCTAGACAGCCCATAGGGCTGCAAAAATAATGAAAAAACACCCGTTTGTCTGCTGTTTAAAAATGTGTAATGGCTACTTCAGTACAGTCATATGAAAGGGAGGGTTTGCCTCACAGACAGCAGAAACTGGAGTCAGTCTGTGAATGTTTGCCAACTTTGGTCAAAGTCATTCAACGCAACAGACAAGCCGACGCACCACATGACCATTTCTACAACCAGCCATCGTGACATGCACCTGAGGTCTTGTACTCACTGTCAAAGTTACAGGACGATGTCTATTTCAGAACATGTCAACGCCACATACATACAAGTGAGGTGGAAAAGTGAAATTACTTCCACTTCTCATTTAGCTGTCACGTTGCTACGTGTTAACAAGCACCGTTCTGATTCAAGCAGGTCAGAGAGAGCAGTGAAGGCAAATGAAGAGTTGTTGATTGATAAGTTAACCACCATCCTTATCGCAGCAGTGACACTGATCATTTGTAGCACAGCAGAGTGAACTTTTACTGAGAATAGGTCAACGCTCCATATAATTGCAGATTACATTAAGACAACACTTGTGATAACGACCTGCTGACCGTGTTTTCTCTGTGTGAAGCAGACTTTTAAATCATGAAATCATGACAGAGGGTGGCTGGTCAAAGTGTTAGCAGGAAGGCTAGATGCTAACTAAGATAAACGTCATCCACCCTGTCGAGCTAGTTAGCATAGCAGAGAGCTAAGTTAGCTCGTTAGCAATCCTTAACTTGTGTTTAAAAAAAGTCTCCGGAGCCAAAGAGAAAGCTCGCAGCGAGGGCGACAGAAAGACAAACTTTATATAACAGTGTTTCCGTCCATTCATCCACATACCTGCAGGTGCTCCTGAAAGCGAATCGGCAGGATCTGAGCCATGGCGGTTCCTCTCTCTCACTCCCCCGGTTTCTTCTGACAAACTACGACTTCTTCTCCTCTCAGATCCGAGCCGGACAGCCAGGGAGCCTCTACTCTAAAGTCAACACGGATTAAGGCTTGTGTACAACGTGCTGTCGGTGTGCTGGAATTTTTTTTAAATCGTCCCTGAACTGTTTCCTAGCTGGCCTCCCCTGTCCAAAGACCGACTGCCTCTACACCGACTCCCCGGACCTGCAATGGCGCTGGAGGCTGGTCAGCGGAGGAAACATCCCGGAAATGGACCTGCACTCAATGAGGCGGAGGGATACGCACTCACACTTTTTTTTCAACAAAAAAGTGCGTTACAGCGTGCGTTATTACTATTTAATTTGGTGAATTTATACAATTTGATATTGTTTTTGACATGAAAAACAGCGGAGCAAAATTTCCTGAATGAGAACATGCAAGAACAGATGTAAAAGTGGAACTACTTCTTTCTGTTCGCCCTTTGATTTTTGCCACATCATTCGTCTTTGTAAATTAACGTCAGTGTGACGTGTTGTACACTTGTTCTTCTCAGCCAATCAAAACACCCTCAGCTCAAACTAGAGATTCAACTTTTTCTTGTACTCAATAATCCACGAGTCCACATAAATGGTATTTAGATTGAAAATAAAAGCCCCAGTTAGTATGATTCACATTCTGAATAGTCATATATTAATGTATTTACTTTCCTTTTGTTATACATTACTGATAAATATTCATACTGTGCATAAAAGACTGAACTCCCTCATGCTGATGATTTAGACACAGATTTTTAGCAACATATCAATGTTTTACATATATATTTAAACCAATAAGATAAAATGCCTCAATGTTCATGGTAAGAGGGCTGTCAGCTTTATGTACCATGTCTATCAGTCGAGTCAGTTTTCTAGAGGTGAGCTGACAATGAAGTTTCCTGAAGTACCTGAACCTAAAAAATGCTGTCCCATCAAGGATTTCACAAGGGCACAACAAATGTTTTATTTTTGTTGTGAAGAAATCTGGGTTTTGCACTATTTGATTGCACCTAAACAGTTAAGAAAAGTATTTTGAGCTTTTACCTTTTTATACAACTTCACCCACATGCGATCTCATTCCTTTTGGTAGTTTAACAACCGTACAGAAATGGAAATAATAAATTTAACTACTAGAATCATTATGCAAATGTGGTTGAATGAATGCAGCTGAATTGACAGCCAGCTGTAGCAAGAATGTAGTGAAACGACCTTTTCACTACTCTCAAACACTGCTGACATGCTGTTGTTGTCAGTATGTGTCAGTGTGTGTCTGACAAGTATTACGCCATAGATGAAGCATGCAAGCTAAGCAAAATATGATGGAGTATTTTTTGAAAAGCAAATTTCCCATCTTAATTACTACTCCAGTGTGAGAAAAGAAGATTGGGAACTATAAGACAATGTCTCCATCACTTTTCATGAAAGTCTGTTTGCAGAATTTGTGTGTTTTGGTTCAACATGCATCATCTGTTGGGTGGAGTGTGCACTCAAGTGATCATTTCCCTTTTTTACATCCACAATTTCTGTTGGCAGAGGATGTAACCTTATTGCTCAACGTAAAACTGAATGCTGGGAAGGACATCTCTCAAATGAGCTGACCTGTTAACAGAGATGCCATAATGCTGAACCAGCAAATATAGCTTCTGAAGAAAAGGATGGTCACAGGAAAATGAGTACATAGTACTTGTCTCTATAAAATAAGGGGAGATATGAGGGAGAATAAAACTTTAAGCCAGAATACTGTTATTTTACTCAACATTTCACATTGTTATGTATACCAACCAAGTCAATCCCAGTATTAGAAAATGGTGTAAAGATGGCAGTCAAATGAAAGGACCAGGTCAGTGCCAAAATCTACTCTGCACAGTGTAGACATATAATGGAAACAGATTGTTGAAGGCAGATGACATGAACAAATGCATCAGGTGTAAACGCACATGTTTTTTTTTAGGATTCATTCATTATTGTTGGCAGAGAATCTCTGACATCAGAGCAGTTTAGGATTCAGTCACACCAGCTACTTTTTCAAATTAAGAGTGTCCTTATGCATTGACATAATCTTTCTGTATACTCATTAACAGACAATAAATCAAACTTCAGTCCCTATATATAGTGTTATTAAATTTGTATATTAAAAAGAAATCATGTTGTAACTCTGCTATTTCATAGTCATCATAATCATGAATTGTACAAATAGCATCAATCATTACAAGAGTATCAGAGTGCTCCAGGCAACATCTGTATTGTGATGCAAACTAGCTCAAGCTAAATCCACTCAGAAGAAGAAAAAAAAAGAAAAAACTGACTGGAACATTTCACAATCGAATGTCATGGGGAAGTGTTGGGGGTAGGCTATATGATTTACAAAAACGTTGAAGACATAATCCCTACATCATAAACCTGCATCTTCATATTCACATTAAGGATATCAAGAGCTTTTAAGGATTTATTTAAAACAAATGACTTCTACCCCCAGTATTTTTGACATCCAAATAGAGGATGATGCAGCACAAGACAGTACTATGAGACAAATGTCTGTTTTAAGCTCTAACCATCTCAATTAACCCCTTAAAATAACGGAGTTTGGAAAATTTCTGAACACAAGCAGTAATATTTAAGAGGAAACAATCTTGAATCAATAACCAAATTAATGTTTTTTTGCTCTGAACCATGGATGAATGAATTTCAGCAGAGACTGATCTCTGCGGAGACGATAGATGATTGCATAAAAAGCAGTTTATTTTCTTCTTTTTTTTCTGAGATTAAATGAATGTGTTTTGTTTCCCACCTGGGACCAAGTCTATAAACCTGGACCAAACCAACTGTGCAGTTTGTTCACTGATCTTATAGTTTCAGAGGCAGAGGGTGTAGAGGAGGCCATCCTGAATAGACCATTCACGCTGCTGTTGCCATGGATTCACAGACCGAGGAGCCACAAGACACAGACACAGAGAAGCCATGTGTGTCACGATAAAAGAGTGGCCTTTGGACTCACTGCAAGGATGTCAGACAGGCCTGCTGAGGCTGAGATTAGCCTCGGGCTCCATGCAAAATGAAGAGCAGCACTTGGAGTTTGCGGCATTTGCCCCTGTCTTTCCTTATAGGATGTCTGACGAGATATGCCCATCTCGGGTTAATGCATGTCCTCCCCTGCAGCTCAACGAAGAGTCAGGTGAGGTTCACAGAAGGGCAGCTTTGCTTGGACATGAGATATGTGTTGCAAATGGGACCATGCTCACAAAAAGGTAACTGTCTCCTTTACAGATTTTTGACCGTTAGTGCACTCCAGTGTTTTGGCAAGGATTAAGGCACAGATGGGAGCTCTGTGTCTTCCTGTGGCTGGGAGGATCCCATCAGGGATGACTGAGCGGGACTGACACTTGGATCCGGAACCAGGCTTGAAAAGTCTCATAGAAGCCCTGTTGGCTCGTCTGTCCTCTCTCTCTCCCTCTCTCTCTGTTGCGCTCTCTTTATCATTCTCCATACTCCTCTTTCAGAGGGTGGAGGTTTAAGGGAATCATCACATAAACAAATTGGATACGCATGACTATTTTTCTCTCTTTTTGTCAGTTATTTAGCAGGTTCAGATAAACTAAACTTCATTGTCACATGTGTCTGGTAATACCATCACTACTTTAAACTTAATATTATGTCTTTGTGCAGCATTGAGCTGTAACCCACAAGCACAAATCCTCTTAAGTCAAATATTTTCATTTCACTTTCACAAACTCCCAGTTTATTGTAGCCTAACCTTTGAACATCAGTGGAAGTGAAGTTATTAATTGACTGTGCGTGAGCCTTTGCACCTTGCAAGCAAGAGGAAGAGTAGTCTGTCACGAGTCATGAATACCAGTCTAAGGAGCGGCCAAGTCAGATTATTTTGATCTGAGAGGTGAACTGCTCAAAGTTTGGACCTGTTTAAATGTATGTATGAGTCAGTAGCTCTCTTGCACTGATAACCAAGATTCAAAACCTACTATAGGAAGGTTAAACCTGTTTTCACATAAATAAACATACAACAGGAGACAGAGAACACTAATAAATTCATAAATATGAGAATGTAATTAGGTAATAAAGAAAAACATTTCCCTTTAGTAGCGTTTCATAGTTTGGTTGAAATGATAATGAGTTTCTGTAAATAGTAAAGCTGTGACCAGTGTAGATATATTTTATTTGGATTTTGTTGCCATCTAGTGGACTGTTGCATCCATTAGACTTCACTGACGTAAACCAGATCCAGTTTTTGTTGAGGGGTATGGCAGCTATTCTCATGTTCAAAGGAGTGATACTGTCATAGGACCTGCGTGTTTTTGGTGTGTTTGAATTTGTACAGCACTTGTAAGTATGATCATATGAGTTCTGAACAAAGCAAGTATCTCTACCTCTGTGAACAAATCCATGTATGCAGTGTTTCCTTAACTGTATCTGAGGACTCATCATGCATGCAAGACAATTGTCAAAATTGTGAAGGAACCACATATTATCAATGATCTAATTTTAAAATAAATCCAAAACGTATCTCCTAGATACTGAATAAAAAACTGATTTTCTACAAAACATTCATAATCCAACCTGAACCTGACCATGAAAATGAACGATGGGCTCTTCTTACTTGTCACTGTATTTAAATGATCATTTCTCCACATAGAAATGTTTTGTTCAAACAAATGTCCACATAGTCTTGCTGCCTACATTCATTTTAGCACAGAGAAAAGCACAGTGGAGCAGAACATTGTGATTCATTTCTGAAATCTGAACTTCATACAAACCGTAAAGATGCTTAATGTCATCACTTTGATTTCCTCTTTTTTTCCCAGCATTTTATCCAGAGAAATGTGTTGGCTAACAGTTCATTCACTAACAGAAATGTCTGAGAGTTAATTTAGTCAGAAAATACAAGAAAAAATATGTTGAAATTGCAAAAAACACAAACCCAGTTAATAAATTCCTATTAAATTCAAACTCAAAGAGGCTTTACTGGCACAAGAATATTGAAACACAGTATTACCAAAGCACATTGTAAAACAGGGAAATGTACAGTTTTTAAGATGCAAAGACCAAAACATTATGTTAACATTATAGTGCAAAAATTAAATCCATGTCAACAATATTTTATAATGCAAATTGCAAAAACAGGGAGTTGTCATTGCAGCCAGGTACATTAAAATACCATAAAATAAGATAATGTTGAAATGGAACATATAAAACATCACGGCGGATGTCCTGTACACAGTCAAACATATAAGAACATGAGATAAATAGCTGAGGTTCAAAGAGGTCATAAGCCAGTAGGTCAATAGGCCTCACTCAGCCAGTGATGATGGTAGAAATACTAATGAAATGATGATGTGTAATGTATATGTCATTTATACTCTGAGTATGCAAGATAAACATACATAAATATATCATAAACATCATATAATTATGATACATATAATGTACACATCATATGATATATGTATAATAAATACTTGACTATGCAAGATTGACAAAACAGACATATACCTAAACATAAATATGATATATAAAGATGATATGAAATATGATGTATATATCACATCAAATCTTACATCTTATGGTGGATTCTTGGATGTATTCTGGATTGTCGGGCTGTTAGAGATTTAGTACAGTTAAGTAACCACAGGTCTGGCAGAGGCAGATGAGTGAAGCAATCTAATAGCACAAGACAGGAACAATTTCCTGTATTTTTCCTCCAGACAGCAGGGTTGAAAGAATCTGTTTCTGATACTGCTCTTAAGTCAAACTCGACAACAAAGATGCTGCTCACAGCAACAGACTGAAGGACCTGAGTCGCCTCAGGCCTTTATTAAAGACAGTGCCTGTGTTGGTGGACCACTCCAACCTATTGTCCAGTTAGACACACAGGTATTGATGCAGACCGGAGAAGGCAGTGATTTGTTCCTCCTGAAATGGGTGTTTTTGCCACATTCAGCTGCAGATGATTCTCCCTGTAGCTGTCCTCCCATCCACTCTCCACACTCCCTAATTCATATTCAAATCAAATTTATTCATTTAAAGCCCACAATCACAAACACTGTTTGCCTGAGAGGGCTTTACAGTTGTGACACCCTCTGTCCTTAGACCCTCGAACAGGGTCAGGAAAAACTTCAAAAAACCCTTCAAGGGAAAAAGAAGAAACCTGAGGAAGAGCCACAGATGAGGGATCCCT
>JBAJHX010000067.1:4255600-4289463 GCA_037176925.1 Amniataba percoides
GAGCCACAGATGAGGGATCCCTCTCCCTGGGACGGACAGACGGGCAATAGATGCCACATGTACAGAGAACATCATCATTAATCAAACATGCTGAGTCCATGCGTTGTGAATTATGTGAAAAGGAGTCCTTGAACCCAAGTGCAGCTCTAGATGTCCTCATATAGAGCTCTGGTCCACTAGACCTTCTCTCCACAACACAGACACAGATCATGTCCCCACCAGGTCAGTGAACCTCACCCCTCCCCACTGTGGCCGTGTCATCAGAAAAAAACTGTAGGTGACAAGATGAGTGCAATAAAAAAAACAAAAAAACAAAAATAGAAAGAAGAAACTGTGTGTGTCTGCTCAGACTGGTTGGAGATGTGTGCATACTGTTAACAAATACACACCTGGCAGAACCACTTTTCTTTGAGGAGCCATGATTTTTTGTACCATCCTGTCCTGAAGGTTAGGTTGTGCTGACTGAGTCTTTGTAAAGGTGACTCATTGTTTTGTGTCAGTCACTGTGGTCAGGTGACTTTTTTTAGGGCCAGACAGCACTGCATTTTATGCTTTTGTTTTTGTGTTGTAGTTGTAGTTTTGTCTGATTGATTTCTTGTCAGACTGGCCCTGAGGCAGAACATTGTCAGGTTGTGAACTAAGCGGCGGGACCAGCTGAGTGAGGGGACTTTTCCCTTTGCTCAGCTCTTGGTATTGAAAGGCTTCCTCAGTAGAGTTGAATGGCCTCCTGAAACCCTTCAAGTGAAATTGATAAGACTGTTAATAATGTTTTGATTAACCATCACCCTCATCATCTTCCTTTTCTCTTTTCTGCTAAATCATTTATTAGACATGCTCACCAAGTGCAAAAGCACCATTCCTTAAACTGCAACATCAGCTGAACAGTAAATCACTTCTCTGTTATTTTTATCAGGAATGTGGGTCTGTTTGTGCAACTTGTCACTTAGCGTTGGCCTTGGCCCCCAAAGTCAGGCTTGGATGTTATTCTCAAGGAAACAGGCACAAAATGCAAACATGCACGGGTAGTAGTAACTTTCCCAGAATAACAACTGAGTATCTGAACAGTAGGGAAGAATATTGTTGTGTGTTCGGTACTTTCTGTCCATGGTACAATGCTGTGCAGACATTACACAGAGGCATGTGCGCTCAAAATTTCACACACAGATCAAACATTAAGCCCAGTGTCCCTCAGTGGGAGGAGTCGCTCTGTGGTCAGTAAAGATTGTTCAGTACTCCCACTGTGACATCTCTCAGTGTGGTTGACTCCTGATCTAATGGGAAAGAGACACAACATAAGATCAAACACAGGTAACAAATTCAAGGCTATTTCAATGTTCTAATTGTTGTTTTAAAGGCAGTTTACCTGTTTATGAATTTTTCATCATAACACTGTATTTTTTGAAGATTTTAAATGCTCAGTGTATTTGTCATGTCGTCTTTGTATCCCACTGTGTTGTGCTCACACTTTCTTAAAAAACAGTATCAGTATGCTAAATGAAATATAGATTTTAGAAAGAGCACTTGACTTGATTTCTGGACACTGACTTGTTGAACAAACATATTCCATCTGTTTGGACAGTACTTCCAACGTGAATAAAATTGTAATTCTACATACAAATTCACCTTTATATAGTAAGAAATCCAACTGTGACTTTTCATCTGACCCAGTTGTGCTTCAGCCGCTTGTCTTTGTGTGTATATAGAGGACCACTATGCACTAGAAGATTGAAAATAAGGTTTATGGAAGGGGAAAGCAAACAGTGATCCATTAGCTGGTATGCTATAAGCTATTCAGGACAGAGGCTGCTGTGTCACATAGATGTGAAGTGAGAGCAGAGAGTTACTTACTCTTACAATATCATAACAGTTTGTTTGACACTGTGTCAGAGAAACAAGGACTCGGTGTCACTGACATGACAAACCAAACAGATAAACAATGTGTGGGATACAGTTGGATCTGTATACACGGGACACTTTCATTGCACTGTGAGGAGATTAGCAACCATAAGCAAATTTTCTCTTTATCTGTACAGGGCAGGTCAGCTGAGCTCATCTGTGTTCCTTTGTGGTAAAGTTGTGTTAATTTGTAGAATAATAGCAACAAAATAACTAGAACATACTCACTAAATATAAAATGGTACAGGGAGGTATTTAGATGTTTTTGGAGAAATTGCAGATCAGTCTACAGAGCTGCATCTACAGCCAGGGCAGGTTTTTCTCTCTTGGTCGGCTGGAGCATCAGGCCAATGTGCCAGAGCAGTAAGGATGAGACGTGGCAATTTACCAACAAGGACTCTGTAGATCAATAAGTGCCGGTGGTTATTACTTCTTTAAGGAGGGGAAGCCTATCAACTTTATCATATAAATTGCAGTGTTGAGTGTTATAATTATTACCAATGATTAACCTGACAGCAGAGTAGTAAATGAAGTGTTGGGGCCTCTGAGTGGAGCCAGCAGCATGTTGACATTCATGCTGAGCTGGGTGGAAAAGTGTTTCAGTGCTTCTGTTTCTGTACAAAAAGCCAAGTTTCAGTAAATTTCTCAGTAAGGTAGATACCAAAATATTTGTCTTCTGTGACTAATGGAACTACATGTTACTGTAATCTACCGTACATTTTTGCATCTGGAGAATAGCATTCATTTTGCTTCACTTTGATAAAGTACAAATGTAATATTTATACTTGAAAGGTGAATAAGACAGGGCCCAAAGCAGATCCCTGGAATAAGATAAAAAAGAATGAAAGAACAAAAAAGAATGAATAAATTGTCATAAACCTTCATGTAAGAGGGATGGTATTTAAATCCATAAGATATCATGAAGTGACTGTTTTGCTAAAAAAAACATGTACATTGTTCCTGCCCTTCAGTGAAGCTTGCTCTGTGTTTGTTGTGACACGTCAGTGTGAAATTTTCAAAATTGATCCTGCCAAGTTCTGAATCGTAATCTGTCACATATTCGTGTGATATTTGAAACTTTAAGGTTTTCAATGTTCTCTTACTCCCTCACCTTTTATAGAGGGCAAAGGCCAAAGATAATCACATAATGGCACACCAGGTTTTATGGTTCCTCAGCTGATAGTTAAAGTCCGCAGCTATCATCCAAGGCTTATATACCAGCCTTACTGTGGAGCTGATTCCTCACTATTTGTAGACAGAACTGCGCAGACGTTCTCTGTAAGTTCAATTCATATACCTTAATGTGACTGACAGTTAATGTCTGTTTTGTGTTGCTATATTGAATAATTTGATGTGAGTAGGTTAAATCAATGCAGATTGAAATGTTTTTATGTGTAAAGAGCTCATACAACATTAAACAAATGTCCATCTGAAATAATCTGATGTTTTGTTCCGGAGTGAGCTAAACTATTTTTTTCAATATGGGCAATACATCACATCTTTCGGTAACTTTGTACTGAAATGTGTGAACACTGAATTTTACTGCCTGAATATTAGGTTGCTAAAGAAAATATATGATCTTTGTTTTTCCAGGTTTGGTGGAAATCATATGGATGTCAGAGTAAGTATCCATTTCATCTTTGTTGTTTGCACCAATATTCATGCATTTTGAAATACCCTTATAAATCAATATTAGTTCACTTCATTTAAATGTGAATCCTATACTGATACTGACAAGGATTTAAATATTGTAACTGACTCAGCTTGACTTTTGGAATGTAGTAATCTTTCAGACTTTGGGCCCAAGATAAGGCTACCCATGTGCAGATAAATCCTGCTATCATGATAACAGATGAGGTTGCGCAATGAATAATTGTAATCCAACTGCGATAAAAATGTAGAAAAACAAACTGGATATTTTTACTGCACAGTAATGAATCTGCTTAATTTTTTTAGATGATCATAAACGAAAGGAGTACCATGCACTTTCTTTTTTTTTGCATCTGCCAAATTTAAGAGTCAACAGTTTGTAATCTAAATGTCTCTCATCTCCTTTTTTTCCTTTTGCAGGAAATTTACATTTAATCCTAAAGAGGGAATAGACAACCCAGCGATGGTCACCACAGATGACACAGGTCTCCTGCACACAGATTTCTAATTTCTAATCTCCTGTGTATCAGACCTTAAGGGAAACTCTGCTCTCAGAAGGAATGACAACTCATTTCTGTCTCCTCTTTCTCAGACTCCGAGTCAACACCCAGCCCTCGTCTGTGTATTCTTAAACGCGAGGAAGGGGAGTCCTATGGCTTCCATCTGCGGGTGGAGAGGGGACGCCAGGGTCACATAATCAGAAATGTGGTATTAGGAGGGGTGGCAGGCCGCAGCGGCCTTCAGGATGGAGACCGGCTTCTGGAAGTCAACAACTGCTATGTTGATGATGTACCTCACCCTGAGGTAAGAGCTCCCTACATTAATAAACTGACAGAGGCTTCTGCTAAGGACTAATGGTATTCTAACAGGACTACTGTGTTTCCCTTTTTATAAATCAGGTGGCTAGGAAGATAAAGCTAAGTGGACACCAGTTATGCTTATTAGTTCTGAATGGGGAGGAGTACGAGAAGGCTGTGTCCCTAAGTCAAGACCTTCGACTTCTGTCTAGAGCACCCAGTGGTGACGGCTGCAAACCACCCAGACTCTGCCACATCGCCAGAGATCCTGTCTCAGGTCTGGGTATCAACTTCACACCTGTGGAAGGTAAAACTACTCCTGGTAATCACAACAAGTCCAAGGTGCAAGATTAGATGACCAACAGAGGGACGTTATGTTGAAGTGTTATTCAGCTGCTCCTCTTGTTTTCTGTCTGTAGGAGAGAAAGGTCGTTTCTCTGTGAGCCTGGTTACGGGAGGCGCAGCTGAAAAGGCAGGGGTGCGTAAGGGAGATCGCCTGGTGTGGATGAACGGAGCGACAGTGTCTGATCTCACACACTCCGCACTCAGCAGGATGGTACGAAGCCTGTTTTTAGAATCAACATTAAAAAAGTAAAGCTGTCATTTCCTCTGAAGCTGACTATTAAACTTACATGACCTAAAAAAGATGTCCAAAGTTATGGATGCAACTGACAAATATATATAAAACATACTAAAAAAGTATTTTAAGAACACACAGTCCATTTATAATTACAAGATTAAGGTTCTGATGTCAGGGCTTGTCTTGCAGTAACACATCTTGTTTTGGTGTAGATGAAAAAATGTGGAAATCACATCACCATCCTAGTGATTGACAGTGAGAGTGAGAAGAACTACATGCGACAGAGGATGCCCATTCTGCCCACTATGGCCGTTCCACATAACCTGCCTTATAGGGCAAAGAAACTCCACCTGGTCTCTGGGCCTGAGGGCTACGGCTTCCTCCTTCGGCTGGAGAAGACACCATCAGGACGCAAATGTGAGAAGGACAAAAAAAAAGGACAACTCTAACATAAGCAGACTATACTGTATCCTCTGACTTACGCATCTCTGTATTTTTGAAAAACAGGTCATGTCCTGCGTGAGATGGACAGCGGCAGTCCGGCAGAGAGGGCAGGCATGAGGGATGGAGAGCTGCTGCTGGAGGTCAACGGAGAGTCTGTTGAGTCTCTGAAGCATGAAGAGATTGTGGACAGAGTGAGACTGAGTGGGAAAAAAGTCTCCCTCACCACCATCACTCCTCAGGGGCTGGAGTTTTACACCCAGGTGGGCACCACTTAGCAGATACACGTGTTTTCCAAAGTACAATTCTTTAATGCCCAGGATGGCATTCACTGGAAATGAAACAGAAATGATTTTGCATTTTCATCTTTACAAAAGTGGAGACAAAGAAAAAAATCATAAATCTATTTGGGAGACATATCTACATGTAACCTCCATCCAGATAAGTTTCAGCGTTTATGGTGTCTGTCTTTTATTTTGTTATCTCAGATGGGTCTATCACCTCTTCTGTTCTGTGATGATGAGGCTGTTGAGAGAGAAAAGGAGAGCAGCATGCCGGCCCCTGTAACAGAGAAGTCGCCACAGGATGACTCCTGCAAGCCCAGACTCTGTTCTGTCCAAAAGGGCCCCTTGGGGTTTGGCTTTAACATGGACAGTTTCCCAGAGAGTGCTGGGACCTTCATCAGCCAGGTGGGGATGAGATACTATATTGCACTCCCTTACAAGAGGAGAGTGGAGGGGATATTTTGTGTGCTGTTACATTTTGCTTTTGTTTTTTCCTATAGGTGGCTTTTGGGGGCTCTGGGCACAGTGCAGGATTACAGGTTGGTGATGTGGTGTTGGAAGTCAACGGACAAAATGTGGAGGAGAAACATCTGGAAGACATGATTATGCTTGTGAAGGAAGGAGGGCACCTTGTTTCCTTACTCGTCATAGATAAGACTGGCTACAACAAGCTGAAGCAGACTGACACACCTGCCGGAGATATCACCGACACTGAGGTAAAAAAAAATGTAATTTTCTATCTATGCAAAAAGATCATATTATATGTATATGGTGATTTACTTTTACCAATTAATCAGTGACCACATTCTTTTGTATATATCCCCTCAGGAGGAAGACAATTATGAGATATCATCTTTGTGAGCAACAAGATATGCACATAGCTCTGAAGACATTCTCCCATAACGCATGTCTGACTGGACAGTCTGCCAACTAAGTAGAAAGAGAAAAACTTGTCATATAATTATATTATTATATGATCCAAGATTGTCTTAAGACACAAACGAATCCTAAAGATGAAACAGATATAATATGCTAGGTGAAAATATAACCCTGTCAGTAGCACAAATCTCAAAGAAATGCTGTCATATTGTATGTATGATATTAAAATGTCTTTTGGTTCAGTATTACTAAGCTAGAGATGTAGAACATTTAGTTTTAGACAACAATTGCCACATATAATTTCAATCAGATAGAATTCAAAATAAATAAAATGCTCCATGACTTAAAATAATCACCATAATCTTTATAAAACTAATTCTTTATTATCTAAGATGAATGGAACTCAGTGGCTTTGTGTAGTCTATGTGGGATAACTGGGGAAAATGTTATATAAAAGTTATAAACTGTATTACTTTGGGGGGGAGTGGAGGACGATGTGTATTTAAAGTTTTACTCATAAAGTATTATTATATTTAAAACATTTTGTGTTGGGAGTGTTTATTGTGAATGTAGCTGAAAGTAAATATTGTATGAAGTGTTATGTGAAGTGTTTTAGCAGAATATATGTATTCAGCAACCAAGATTCACAAGTAGCTGATCTAACCAAACATTAAAAACCTTACTGACCATGAGATAATCTGGGTGGTGAGCTCTTGGCTGAAATTATGTGATTGATGGATCATGCCCTAAGGACCATCTCATCCTAAATATATCCTGTGTGTTGTTACTATATTTCATTTCTTAAATGCCTGTTCTAATTATGTTTATCTGATGTATGTAAATGTGCAAGATATGAAACATCAGACGAAATATTATGGTTCACTGCACCCTCAAGTGGCTATACAGCAATGTAGCGTGTGCATTAGCTGATTGACGTCAATTAGTTATCATAACCATTGAACTGTAAGGCTAACACTGTAGGGACAATGAAAACCATATTATATTTTCATTTTGAACGCCATGTTAACATTAGACTACATGAAATATTAAATAATGTAAACCACAGCAGAGTGGCAGCCTAATTCTGTGCAGGCGCTTACGTGGACAGCTGCTGCGGCGGCGGGTCCTTCTCCTGGAGGTGACATTCAGTCCGCTAGCAGGAGACAGTTAGCATCGACAAATTCATCAACATGGCTCAGGCTGTGCAGAAGCTGGTGGCTAAAGTACCCACCCTCGTCGGTGGTAAGTTAATGTGCTGTGTTGTTCTAACATTTATCCTGGAATAGGGGAACTGAACTGTGGGAAATTTAATCTTTTTGTGCAGTGTGGCCGACGATGTTATCATCACTGAGATTCAACTAACGGTTGAATGAAGCGACGTGATTAATGTAATAATGTTTCTCAGTGATGAGCACTGAATGAAGATTTAATGTTGCTGTCCTCTTTGTGACTAAATATCGACTTAATTGCTTTTCTGCTAGCCACCACTTATAATTTGTGTTGTTTACAGTCACTGTATATATAACCCACAGAGCTAGGTGGCTAATGCAGCTAATCCGCATGCAGCTCAGAGATCACGTTAGGAAAGGAAAGCTGCAGCAGCAGACTCGTAATTTCACTGTTTCCTCTCTCCAGCTGCTGTCACCTACTCCAAACCTCGGCTAGCGACCTTCTGGCACTATGCCCGTGTTGAGCTTGTCCCCCCCAGCCCCGCCGAGATCCCCAAGGCCATCGAGGGGGCCGCAAACCTCCTGAAGGGAGTCCAGTCAGGACGACTCGGTCAAACAACAGTGAGGGTGTGTAGTTACTGACAGACGGACCTTTGTGTGTGTGTGTGTGTGTGTGTGTGGCCAATGCTGAAAATATGTCAAGACGTTTGTTGTCAAGAAGTTTAATGACATGTCATATCATTAGACCAATAATTAATAGTTCAATAGTCAATCAATAGCGTGCTGTCAATGACAACAAAAGGATCCATCGATTTCCATTACAGATTATATTGAATAGTTTAACATGCTCAAGTCTATATCATTGTGTCCTGTCAGAATCCGCATAAAGCTTGCAGCATTATACTTTTTATTATAGCATACAGTCTTCGACTTAGTTGTGTACAGTACATGATTATCCTGTCTATTAGTTACCTGTATCTGCTTCTAGTCCTTGCTTTTTGCTGTTTTATCTGTTTGTTTTGTTACGTTAATTGAGTATAATTAGGGAGGAAAGAGTGTTCAAGTGTACACACATTTGGCCAGTAAATTTGAGTCTGATTAGAAATTCAGATCCAAGCATTAAATTCAGGCCTGATTCTCAAGACTTGGCTTTTTTGCTTTCTCTTTAGAAACTGCTTCCCAACGAACAATTCACAATGAGGTTTATGGATAGACCAAAATCTCAGCAGAACAGTTTGCAAAGTGTTTAGAATAATACAATTTAGATAACAATAAATCATAAGTAATACACAATATACTATGAGTTTAGAGTTTGAATAGGGGAATAGTTGAGGGTATGTTATTGTAATCAGAGATGCTTATTGATCACTGTTAGTGAATATTTGTCATTTGCAGGTTTCTGCAGCAGTGCACGGTAATCCGATATTTAAACAAATAATCATGTTGGCAAATTATGTATGTAATTTCCTAAGGGCTCATAAAATATTTCAATCTTAGGAATGGGCAAAGTTATCATTAAATTTTGCATATTAAAAAAAAGCCAATGAAAAGAGAAGTATATTGATCAGCATCATTCTGTCTTTCTTATAAATTGATTCTGTACAAAATGAAAATACATTTGAATTAATTCACAACAATGGAAACTTGATAGTTGGTGGTTAATTTAACTTTTTGTTTAATGCATCTGTAATCTAATAAAATATTCTGTTTCCTCACAGGATGCTTTTAGGAATGGACTGGTAGCTACGGAAGTGTTGATGTGGTTTTACATCGGAGAGTGCATTGGCAAAGGAGGCATCATTGGCTACGATGTCTGAATTTTGGACTCTCATGCTTTTGTTTTTTGCTTAAGCGTTGTATGATCAACTTCCTGCAAGAATCCTGGGAACCAATAAATATATGTCTATTGTTAGAAAACAACTCTGAGTCTTTGTTTCATACATCATTCATGTGATGGGGAAATGAGAGTGTTAAACTAAAAAGAAATATGAATGATTAAGGTAATGTAATAAAAGTACCAGTGGCTGAATTCCATTTAGACACCTAGGCTTTTCCTACAAGTTCAAATAACTACCATGTACAGTATGTTTAGCTACAATGTGATTTTCATGAGACAAAGTCAGTCTGTCTCAAGAAACCTCCAGTTTGGTTTTCTTTATGTAACAGAATATACATCAGAAGTCTGGAAAACTTCTGATGGCAAAACAGGAGATATATGACTGCTGTACATCACATTTCTTCCTTAATGACGGTGGATTTGCACTTCTGCTCATGTCTGTGATAGGTAAATATATTGTGCTTGTTTTAATCACAAATCTGTGTTTATGGTCTGCTATTTGGCACTACATTATATGTACTATGATACAGTGCGCTGAATGCTGTCCTAATCAATGCAATATATTGAATAGGACACATGCAGAAAAACATCCCATTTTAAATGGTTAAATATTGTATTGAATTATTGTATTAAGATAACTATGACATTTTTCAGTTCTTGTAATCGGCCAACAGAGGGAGCTGAGAGTGTTGTCAGCTCTCAAGCAGTGTCAGTACCGTCATTTGTGTCAGAGCAGGTGCGCTGGTCGTTCACAGATTGTACAATTGTGTGTGAGTGGAATGGGTCATATACCAGACTTTCAAGTTTAAATTAGAATCTAGTAAAATAGTACAATAAGTAAGTATTTTATTTGTCCATTTAAACCCACAATGAGCAGATCTAACATTTCTAATTCCATAACATTTTTAACCCTCACAGGTCAGGTGATCACACAGGTGAGATCAAATCACATCAGTTGTTCCAGTACAGCATGTCAAGGTGAAAAAAATGTGGGTATAGAGGTTATGTCGTGCTGGCTGACATGCCAAACATTTTTTAAAGACAAGATCAAAAGTATTCACTAACAGCATAATAGCCCAGGATTCTGCAGGGGTAATTTGGGTTTGTAGATGAAACACTGTTTGGTCCTCATGTATCAATATACAAAAAGATAAATAATCAACACAAAATATCACTTCATTCATTTAGCTCTTTATTTAGAGTTGTCAATGAATTATTTTGTTACAAAACAAGTCTCCTTCTGGTATTAATTACACTCTGGTTGTCCATTACATACGAAAACATACATACAATTAAATAAGGGTTAGTTCAAGTGGAAAAAACTGTAATGACTCAGCAACTGATACGCCAATTATCAGATGATATCACAGCATGACAAAATGAAATGATGAGCAAATGTTCTTGTGCTGAAACCATAATAATACCTGATAATGCACCATTGTGAATGTTATTGAGTCACTCATACAGGTCATAAGATGACAGTATATTTTAAATTATTATGCAATAATATTGGCCAACAATGTACTGACATGTCAATGGGAACTTGTACTTCAGGTTATGTCAGGTGAGTTTCATTATGACTAATAATTACATCATACCTTGAAAAATGTCACACCTTTTAAGAAGTCATAATTGTGGGCAAATGTACAAAGGTAATGGTATAACTATCTGTAGGAACTGGGGTCGGAGACATTTATTGCTTGCTGATATGTTTTAATATTATCTGGCAGTTGTTATCAGATGCTGAAACAGATAACACTCTTCATAAAGTACTTGTGTAATTATGTAGAAACTGTGTATTTCAATAGTCTAATAAAACCATCAGAAAATGAGATTAGACAGCACAACGCAAAACATGATAAGTGATGTGTGAGGTTAAAAAAAGTATATACATGCATGGGAGGACATTTCTCCTCAAAAATAAGTGATAATTGTGATTTCTTACACTTTAAAATGTTGCAAAAATATATATATTCCAAAAGCATTATGAGAAACTATGAAATTATGTTATGTTTCGATTTTCACAGGAGAGCTCAGATATCAGTGTTCACTTGACATTGCAGATCTTGACTGAGGTTCCAACACCAAAGCCTGGATAGAGGGGCTCAACAAAGGTGGTCTCAAACCTGTGCAGGAGGGTCATGGTGTTGCTTATGCTGTAAAATGCCAGCACACCCGCGCTGTGATCCAGGTACACGCCTATCCTGGGGGAGTGGGGGGCGTTGATGGCCTTGTCCACCCGGTTGTGCCACGCAGAGTAACCTGTGTCAGAGCACAGGAGACTCCAGGATTTGTCGTTGTAGCCCAGCAGACACAGCGAGCCTTTGCCCTTTCGGCTGATGCTCCTGTAGGCCACTCCAATGGAGAACTCCCCGCTCCACTCGATCTCCCAGTAGAAGCGGCCTCCGGACAGCGCCTCTCTGCACAGCACCTGGGCGAAGCTGTCAAACCTCTCCGAGTTGTCCCCGTAGGGCTGCAGGTCCCTGGTGCGGATGACTTTCCTGCTGTTTTCAGAGATGTACAGCTCCTTATAGGCGGTGTTATGGTCCAGTTTGAGCTGGCAGAAGTCTGGAGGAGAAGAATCAATACAGTTTTATGCAATTTCTTTGGTGTATGGTTCGACTGGGTTTGGGGTTGAATAGTTGTATTTTTGATACTTACATTTCACAAAATCTGCTCTGCTCTTTGGCTCTGGAGTAGGAGTGTTGTCCACGGTTTCTTTTCCTGCACAGGGAGAAGCACAGTGTTAGGTCAAGGTGAACTGCATACACCCACACACATTGCTTCAATTCTTTTGTCAGAGTTTTTCTTTCGCTGTAGGATTCATGATGCAATTGAGACTCATGATTATTGGTTTGCCTCCAACAATCATGACAACTACATTTTCAGCCCCAATAATAATTAACCTCTGGCAGTCTTATATTGCTATAGGAAGTGACAGCGCTCACCTCTGCTTCTTCTGTCCAATGTTCGGCTTTCTGTAGTGTACACTGGAACCTCATTCACTGTGAGACAGAACACATTCATATTTAGCAAACTGGGTCTTTTTGGGTATTTTTGGCCCATCCTGCAACAGTATTGTGTTTCTGCTGCTAAAGTCAGACCTGACTTGGAGATCTTCAGCAGCTCCTCTCTGCCAAACTCCTCAAGGCGTTCTTTGATCTCAGCTACAGCTTTCCTGACAGACGCGAAGGAGAAGTCTGGGTTCACCGTCACTCTGGGTATGAAGCCGTCATCGGTGGGGGTGCAGAGGTAGTTGAAGTTCTGGTGGGGAAAAGAAAAAAAGGGTCATGACAACAAGGAAGACATACTAATATGACACTAACATATACTATCTTGGTAATAGAGCTGACCAACGTTTTGAAGGGAGTTTAGTGAGATTCATGATAAAAGGAACATGTAAGGTGAGGAAATTATTACTCATTGTGAGTAATATAGAAATACTTGTTCAGTTGCTGGTGTGTAGATTTTCACACCCAGTAGACACAATGGACTTAATCTGTCCCTAAGCTGTGATGGTGAGCATCTTATTAAAAACCACACCCATGCTAATTTCTTTAGTTATTGTCCAGGATTAGCAAGTATTAAGTTGTGACAAACACATAAAATTGACAGTTTTACCATGTCAACACACTGCCCAGTATGTTTAGCAATACCACCATATTACATACATTTCAACATTACTAAATGACAGATGTCATTTCTTCTTAAATTAGTTGGTAACTGTGTGCTACCTGCAAAAAGTGGATGTGGTCCTCAGTGCTGTACAGCTGCTTGAGGCCGGACTCCTTCTTCTTCAGTTCATCAATCTCCTGTTCCAGTCGCTCGATCAAAGCCTCGGCCTGGTTGAAAGCAGCCTTCTCGTTGATACCAATCAGCTTGGTCACCTCTGACCTCATCCTCTCAATGGAGCGAATCATGTCCTCAAACATCTTCTGGCTCTCCACCATGGCTCTCTGGGCCGAGTTCTGGACAGAGCGCTCAGAGTGTCAGTGTTTCAGTAGAGAGTGCTTATAGCCAACATCTTATAGCAATGTCTTACATGAAAATATATTAAATCTACTGGAAATATGAGTAATATATTTTGACATTGGAAAGAAACATTATCAATCTATAACTCGCACCTTCAGTGAATCCACAGCAGTCTTCAGTTCCTCCAGCTCCTTCACCCTCTCCTGGCATTTTTGTCTAATCTCAGCTTGAGAGATCCCCAAGAGTTTCTGCAAAATAAAGACGTATTACGCAGCCATCTATTTCAGTGTTTTGTTAATCATGCACTCCCATGCTGGCTGGCTGTACTGGCCTCCTAATTCATTATGCAGAAGTATGCAAAAAGTGGATTAATTCAGATTCATAAGATGCTGCTGAATGTCCCGCTGTTTTATTGTAAAGCCTCATATTTGTTGGTTCAGTAAAAACATTCTTTCTCATCAAGAAATATCTGGGGAGGCCCGTCGGCATGTCTAATAAACCCCACTCAAAGAATCTTCTTAATACGTCCAAGCTTTTATCTCAGAGGGAGAGGAGGGGGGGGGGTCTGAAATGGAATTCTCGCCATGTTAGGAATGTGAATCTACCGCTGCCTGACTTTTAAAGAGATGTTTCAAGGTGCACCCAGGACTGACATGCAGAATAGAAGGCTTCTAATTCAGCTTTTACTCAAGCCCACCAACCCATTCTTCAAGATAAGCTTGAGGAATGCGGGGAATCTAAGGAGGGGGGGGGGGGTGAACATGAGAGGGGGAGGGGAGAGAGAGTGGGAGATGGAGTGAGATGTGTGAGCCTCAGGTTGTAAATCTTTGGATGAGAGAAACCAGACTTCCCATGTAGTGCAGAAAACAGCAGCATGAATTATTACTTCATCATGCCCTAAAAATCCTTCAGCCCATATTCCTGGCTGACATAAAAACACTCCCAGCTTCTCCTAAATTACTCATGCATAAAAACTTAAATTGCCCTGACTGATTTATGCTGCAGTATCTGTTGACACTCTTATCTAGTCTATAATGTTTTACGGGCAGTGTGACCGGTGAGCTGTTTGAATGTACATTCCCGTGGTTACAACAGTGTGACTGGCTGATCATGAGGCGTAGGAGGCCTTGACCACCGCTGACATTCCAGTATCATTACAGGCCCACTCTCACAGGTGGGAACCACTGCAGCAGAAGGAAGTCTCTGCAGTTTCTGTGTATCCGTCCCACAGCTGGAACGTCACATTCTTTGAAAAACAACTTTGAGAGGCGATAACTATAAGACCCTCCCCCCGGCCTCCATACAGCTAATCAGAGAGCTGGATTTGTTTTGGCGGTGAATGCCTGCCAGTTTAGCTGATAGTGTTGGCGAAATGGGTCAAAGTACAAGCGCTAGTTGTAGTTCATGGCAGGAATTGTGAAAAACAGCCAGTTTGTTTTCCCCTCGAAACACTCAGTGACTGAACATTGTGAATGTGTCAAGGATGTGCCTCCTTTTAAATGCTTGTGCCTGAAAAATACATTACAACGCATGTAGGACAGCAGCTTGAAGACACTGCTTATCTTTTTGAATCAAAATCACTTTCGTTTTTTTAAGAATCTGTTTGAAAGTGATTTCTCTCACAGGAGAACAATTCTATTCCTGTGCCTTTAAATATCTGGGCTAGAAAGAGGATCCATGAACAGACACAGGAGGATTTCTTACCTGTTTCTCACCCCTCTCAGCCTCAGCAGAGACAATGTCATGGCCCTTGTGCTCACTGACTGTGCAGATGGCACAGATACACATCTGGTCAGTTCGGCAGAAGAGCTCCAGGGACTTCTGGTGCTGCGGGCAGATCTTCCTGTCCAGGTTTCCCAGCTCGTCCACCAGCTTGTGCCTTTTGAAAGTGGCAGATTCATAGTGTGGCTTCAGGTGCTTCTCGCAGTAGGACGCCAGACAGTTGAGACAGGACTTCACAGCCTTTAATTTCTTCCCAGAGCAGAAGTCACAGGGGACATCGCTCGGCCCGGCATAGATGTTCCCCTGGGATGTGTTGAGGTTCAGGGTCAGGCCGCTCTTCTTGATCTTCTCAGCCACCAAGCTCAGAGTAGCGTTTGGCCGCAGCACAGGCCTCTGGGTGAATGTGATCTTACACTGGGGACAAATGTAAATCCCTGTGTAGTCAGCCTCATTCCAGTAGCCACTGATGCAGTCCATACAGAAACTGTGGCCACAGGGGATAGCCACAGGGTCCCTCAGGAGGTTCAGACACAGGGAGCAGTTGAAGTAATCTGGAGAGCTGTGATCAGCCATTGTGATGGACTAAAAACACAGTCAGACCTGCGAAGACAGACAAAAAAATGCCCAGAGCAGACAGAGACTTCGTCGAGTGTGTCTGGGAGCCCGCCCTCAAGAGTGTGGTACAGCCTGCCAGAGACAGGACCTACTTGTATTTCTGAATTCCAGAGGTTATTGATTGAAAGCAGACAAGTTCCCACCCCCTGTGCTGTGAGTATATCGAGCCCTGCCCAGTTCAGATAAGCAGGTTGAGTAAGGAGGGAGAGAGAGAGAGAGAGAGAGAGAGAGAGAGAGGGCGGGCAGACAAGAGAGAGGCGAGAAAGCGAGGGAACAAAGTGAAAGAAAGAGAATGAATGAAATGTAAAAAGCACAAGAAGTGACATCTGACGTACTAGAAAAAGCTGCCAGTTTCCTCCCAGTTTCCTTTATTCTCAAATTTCTCATGTGGCTCATCTGTGGATGAATTGCGCACACACTTCTCGGCAGCTGTATTTCCACCTATTGTTGTCAGACAGAATCGCCATTGTCTTAAACCGGTTATAGTCCGACAAACATAAATGCAGCCTAAGGTACTGTAGGAATTTAAGGGACCACCCAATAAACAAACAGAGGCCCTGTGAGCTCGAGCAGTTTCAAAGTCATTTCAAAGATCAGACCTTGTTCTTTCTGTCGCCCAAAAACTCTGGCTAAAAGTTTGCCTTGCTCTAGGCGGTTTGTCCAAGAGCAGCCAGAGTTCAGAGCCACAGTGTTTGCACTGTGTCCAGTCAGACCAGTCAGGTCACTTCTGCAAGTCAATTTGTAACTGTAGATGTTTGTGCAGGAGAAAGAAAATATTCAAGACTGAGAGACCAAACGGAAACACACACACGCACAGGTGTGTGTACACATTCCTGCCACGTCAGGTGTGTTGTTGCATGTTGCATGTTTTACATGTCTGTGTGCTTGCTTCATCACAAGGTATCACATATTTGCATATTTGTTTTCATTTCTAAAATCGTCCCTGTCATTGTTACCTTGTCATTGTTATGTAGCCCCTTTCACCCCGACTCTCTCTGCTGACATCATAGCCTCTCATTAGCATTTCAATTAGATCTCATGTACGAGTTTCTACAAATACTGGCACCCTATTCACTCTTTTGTTCAGCAGGGTAAAGGGTAAAGTGATTGTTGTTTGAAATAAAAGATTTTTGATGCATTTTGCACTTCCTGCCTAATGTGGAATCATGCAGCAAAAAAAAAATGTAAAAAGTAGAATGCTTCCACCTCAATCATATCTTGCATTACTTCATACACTTGGTAGTTTCACCTCTCCATATTTGGAGCGGTTTCTGATAAGCCAGTTTTTCCTTCCTTCCTCCAGAGCAAAGGGAGCGCTCTGTGCTTACAGATTAACCAGCTGTTAGTGTTGAGCACTGCCGCTGAGAAGTCTAAATGAAGAATCATATAATCATGTTTACGATACAGGACACTTTAATAACAAGCCTCTCTTAAAGTCCCAGTGTTGTTTGATGCAGCAGTCAGAAACTCCACAGTCATCTAAGATCAAGGAGAGAGGTCAACCTTCATTAAGGTGCAGTGAGTGTGCTCTCTGCAGGGCGAGCACAGGAGAACACAAACGGCTATTTGATCAAAAGAAACAAGGACCCACTTTACTGAGAGTGAGTAATAAAAACAGGGAGACACGATATTTAAATGGGTAATAGGGATGCATTTGTTGATGCTGGTGGGTACACAAAGGTGAAGCACACTGAAACAGGCACAGACTATGTGTGAATGAAAAGGCTGCACAGCACTGGTAAAGCATCACTGTTGATGTCACAACAGCCTCAGCCAGATAACAGCACATGTTCAGAGCTGCATTCAAAGGAGTATATCCAAATAAAAATCAGCCCCAAAATAGTGGTTATATATACATAAGAAGCTAACAGCAATAGACATACAGCAGACACACAAAATATAAAATAGCATATGTGTGAAACTCAAAATAAGATCAGGCCTGAGCTCTGATCTTAGAGATAATGAGGAAGTCCAGGGATGCATATTTGTACTTTACAGCACACACTTCTGTAGAGAGAGGGTCACGAGTCAGTGATGAACACTTGATGGATGTTCATTTGATCATGCTTGTTCTAACAAGCTTGCCTGCTATGAAATAGCAAATTGAGAATGTTTCCGCAGTGCAGAGGTCGAGGAGAAGAGTTGTGCATCTGGTGGCTAAGCTAACAAGGTAAAATGTAATGAATGCAGGCCAACAGGCCAGTTCTCAATAGCGTAGCTGTATTTTGTTTTATAAAGGCAAAGTCCATCCCCAGGCTCCAATCCAGCACCATTTTTAGTTTCTGTTTAGAGGCAATTGTAAATATTAGTGTTAATATCTAGAAAATGTCCGATCAGAGAAGCATAGAAGCACTGAAAAATTTGAATTGGAAATCATTAGACTCAGATTAGAGTTATTTATCAGGTACAAAGTTGGTGAAAATAAAAATTACACATGAATATTAACCTTGTCAAACTACATGATGAAAATGTCACAATCTAAACCATGAGTCATTTGTGCAAATTTATGATACCACCTAGATAAGCGATTCAAGGTCCTTTGAAGGTCAAACTTATTATTTTATTATTTTGTAATTATATTCATTCATTCATTCATTTGGATATTTCATGAAATGAAACTAATTTACAACTGGAGAAATGATAAATGTTGTGTTAGCACTGATAGTTTTCATCTTATCGCTGCATGCAGCTAACTTGCATCACCTGCACTGAATTGTATGACCCCTACCAGTGGAATTTGTTGTCAAATATCCATCCATCCATTTTCTGTACTGCTTATCCTGTCTCACAGGGTCACTGTTTTTTTGTCAAAAGAGATGCTACATTTAGTCTTGCATGTCAGCTGTAGTTACTGTTGACGGACAACAGACCCTATAATGCCTGGCACTGGGCTGCGGCCCTGCTGGCTCTAACACAATGGAATCTTTTAAGCAGGCTTTTTCGGCCCTCCTGTTATCTGGGCTATCAAGTGTAGTTGCATTCCTATCTCCATTTCAACAGCCCCGAAACTCCATGTTGGCTGGAGGTGTGTTCACTGTAAAATGAAATCTACAGAGGAACATATTTAGCTCAGAAGAGGAACCATTCTTAGAATTGTTGTGGTTTCAAGAAGCGTATTTTCTTTTTTGAGAAAGTATTACAGTTTAACTTGTGCTACAGAAAATACATTTTCAGTGTCCACAACAAACCACATAAGAAATCAGTTGCAATGAAATGCAAAGTACTATTGTTTGTATTGCTATTATCTGTATTTTTATTATTGTTAGTGCAGAATTTTAATAATCTCTCAAGCTTGAGGTCAGTTTGTACTGTGTCTTGAGTGAGCCTCATCTCATGCCCAAAGGGAACAGTCTGTCTCCAGGCAATCTCTAACACTCAGCAATTAGAGTACACCCGTCTGTGAGGGTGACACACCTGTGGTTTCTTTACGCTGCATTATTTCAGATGCCTAGTGTTTTTTGAATGTATTTTTTGTACCTTTTTTTAGTGCTATGCAAATATTATCGATGTTATTCCAGACAGCACTTTCCATGTTCTGTTTGCTTCCCTTTCCTGTTCAGGGATTAAAAAAATCTGCAATGCCTATGTTTTCTTTTTATCCTTTCTGTAAAATGAAATTATATTAAAAAGATATATATAACATTGAGGAGCTAAACTTTTTCTGTCAATTCTGAAGTCAAAATATTGGCCAAACCTTGTGTCTTATGACCACACATTTCATTCATTCTGTAAGCATTCACCGTGTCCTGTTCTTGCCCCGCCCTTGTTTTACTGGTTTCGGCTTAACCAGTTTAACTTCCCTCTCTGTTTACTCTATATAACCTGCGCCCGTACTACCTGTGAGATCACTTTGCCACTGTGCTGACACAAGTCACTGGCTGTCTTCACAGAGTCTTCACTGTTTTGGAGGGAACAGTCCTAAACTGTCTTCATGTCATTTGACCAGGACAACTGCTACCTGTGTAAGGAGCACCTCAGGGAGCCCGTGTCCATCCCGTGTGGCCACATCTTCTGCTCCATTTGTCTGAAGACATACTGGGATCATGCTGACCACACGGGCACCTACCTGTGCCCACAGTGCAGGGTCACCTACAACAAGAGACCCACTCCGAGACGCATGGGAGGCTCCCGGCACTCCACCATCCAACGCAACAGCGAATCTTTCCCACCTCCACCTCCGTCCCCTGACTACAACTACGCAGGACCCCAGGATGTAGGCTGCGACATCTGCATTGGCAAGAAGCACAAAGCCATCAAGACCTGCCTGATGTGTCTGGCCTCCTACTGTGAGAAACATCTGAAGCCCCACTTTGAGTCAGCCACCTTCAAGAGGCACAAGCTGGTGGATGAGATCGGCCACCTGGACAGGCAGATCTGTCCCCAGCATCAGAAGGGTCTGGAGCTCTTCTGTCGCACTGACCAGATGTGCATCTGTGTGCTGTGTACGGTGAAGGAACACAAAGGTCACGACATGGTGTCCGCTGAGCAGGAGAGGGCTGAGGAGCAGGTACGGGTCACTTTACTTAACAACGCCTGTTTGTCGCATTGTCAGCAAATGTTCTAAAATATGCCTACCTCAACAAGCATTATTTCATGTGCATAAACATTTAGTGATTTGTGAATCAACGGTAACATGTGTACATATCACGGTTCATTTCACTGGTAGCACAGTGGCAGGTAATGCATGAAGGAGCGGTTTACAATAGATTAAACAAGCCCATAAAACAAAGCCTCAAGCATTTTGCAGGATACGCCTTATGAAAATAAGGGTGCTACGTGCAGGTACAGCTGCCAGTGTCGACTTTGTACTCTGTTATCGCAAAGTCTAAACTCGTGATTAAATGATTTTGTCGATTTGAACTGTTGATTTTTTTCATCATCATCAACAATGTCCCTTTTTGCTCTCACAGCAACGGCTGGGTGCCACCCAGGCCGAGATCCAGGAGAAGATTCACGACCGACTGAAGCAGATGGAGGAACTAAAACAGGCCGTGGACTCACTTAAGGTTTGTGTCGCCATCATCCATCAGACAGATAAGAACAGACTAACCACTACAAATTGAATGGAAAGTTAAATCACCCACCAAGACAACATTCCTTTCATGTGGGAGTGATGACGGCTTCTGTTAGTGTGCTGGTAAAACCAGTGTGACACCCAGTTGATTTATGGCATACTTCCATGTTTCCTATACAGAACTCAGCCCAGAGAGCACTGCAAGAATGTGAGAAGATGTTTAGCGACATGATGCGCTCCATTGAGAGGATGCAGCAAGAGATGGCTAAGCTGATTTCCTCCAACAAGAGAGCAGCACTCAACAACGCCGAGGGCCACATGGAGCGTCTGAGCCATGAGATCGCTGATCTGAAGAGGAGAGACAATGAGATCACCCAGCTGTCCCGCACCGAGGATCACATCCACTTCATCCAGGTGAGTGACAGCATTAGATAAGCACCTTCACAATATGATGTTGGCACAATGTCACTATCAGTCCATCAAAGCTTCATTTTGGGAAGGTCACCAGTCAATTACAAGACAGATTTGTGTTAAAAATGTCACACACAGCACACCGTCATTGTAACTACTTCCTTAAAGGTGCCCTGTATCATACTAAAAATGGACTGCATGGTGCGGAATGAGAAAAGATAATCAGTAATTTAAAGTATACATTATCATGAGTGCTCTGCTGTTTTGTTCTCATTAGAGCTACCACATGCTGATAGCCCAGACGGAGGCCGAGGAGCTGCCCACAGTGAGCGTCAACCCCTACTTCACCTTCGGCCCGGTTACCAAGGCCGTGTCTGAGATGAAACAGCACCTGAATGAGTTCAGCAACGATGAACTGGTCAAGGTCGCCAAGACAGGTGAGCGTGGATCTGGCATAATGACCTTGCAGTTCACAAACACATAAAAATGTGAAAGTGAATCAAAATAGTCTGATCGTATATAGTCTTTAATCCTCTGGTGTCTTTAAAAGCATATTGTGAATGTGTTAGCACTCTCACCATGTTCACTCATTTTGTGTTCTTGCAGTCAACAAAATGACCTTCTGTGAGCTGGACGAATCCAAGAAGAGACGGTCAGTGAAAAGTAAGTAGCAACATTTGTATGACTTTTTTCAGACAATCCATGAAGCCAGCAGAGCCACAGCATTCAGAAATGACAGTCTGAAAGTTTAACATAATTTGATGAGGGGAAAGTGAGATATATTTTCCAGGTCCTCTTGTCCTCAATAGAGCTTTGTGCAGTCCTGTTTGATGGTCACGCAGCGTGATATTCATCAGAGGGTAGTCTGAGGTCACTCAGCTGCCACCTGGTTAAATGTTTACTTTAAAGTGCCCGCCGGCTGACATTAACACACTCCTCTGAAATAGATCTCAGTTAAGTAGCAGGACGACAGATAAGTGAATATAACAATAAAATAAACACCATCTGCGTTGTGTTGGCTCTCTACCCGTCTTCAGGGAGGACTGTTACTTTCATCATTTGTAGATTTGTAAAACATTCAAACCCTTCTGTTCAAAGCATCATAATTCATTGTGCCACGATAGTTTTTTAAATGACAAATACATTTGTTCAATTTCACAGGTGAAGAAGCTGCGGTGTACAAGTCTCTTCCAGTCCACGAACCTCAGCACAGGGACGAGTTCCTGAAATGTGAGTCTCAGCCCCTCTGATGCTTTTTTTCCTGTCTTCTGCGCAGATCGGTGCTCTCCCTGCTCACTTCAGTGCACGAGGCAAATTAGGTGCTGATGAGGTTCTCTGTCAGACCCTGTGGCTGACCACTAAATCTGATTTTAGCAACGACAGTATGTCCCACAGTGTTGACAGAGCCTGGGGTTGACAAATATATTAGCTGGCTTTGTGATTTTACTTTGCAGCCTGGGTGCTTCCTCCTTGCTGATGTTCATTAAGTGTTAGATAAGAACCAAACAAAGAATCAAAACTGCAAGATACACTTAAATATAATTCAGAGCAATAGTTCAGTGTATTTCAATCTGTGTAGCCTACCTTGAAGAATAAGAATATTCAGTTTAAGCAAAATTGTCAGGGACCAGTTTTTACTAGTACCTAACAACAACAACAAAAATGTAAAAGGTTTACTGAGATGGTGATTGTGGGTCTCACCTTACAGCTGAAGACACATTTTGTTAGATGTACTTCTGTTTGTGGTCACGCTCACAAACAGTGTGATACCTCTGGCATTCCAGATAATATGCCGGGCAGATCTAGGCGAGGCCACCGGGTGTCCCACCAACTGTGACCTGCAGAGGTGGAGGTACACAGCAGGCAGGTGACAACTAACCCCTGATTCTGATGTCTGTGTCCTGCCAGGGGGTCTCTTGCTTTCCCTTCAAATGAAGCCATAAGTTAGCTAACAGAGGTGGTGCAGTGGTGAGGGTTGCTTTAAGCTCGGTCTGTCTTGGGTTTCCTCGTTTACAGTTTAATCTAAGCAAATTCTGTTAATGGCTTCCTCTCATGAAATAAACATTGCATATATCTTTACAGATGCTTGCCAGCTCACTCTGGACCCAAACACGGCCTACAGACAGCTCTACTTGTCTCGAGGAAACAGGAAAGCTGCCCTCAAGAGAGACCCCCAGTCCTACGGTGACCACCCGTCCAGATTCGACTCCCTGCCCCAGGTCCTGTGCATGGAGGCTCTCTCTGGAGGGGCTTACTACTGGGAGGTGGACTGGAGCGGGGAGGGGGCCGCCATCGGGATCACCTACAAGGGCATCAAGAGGACGGGCTACGGAGACAGCTGCCGCATCGGCTACAACCGCAAGTCCTGGAGCCTCTTCTGCTCTGACTCCAGCTACTCAGCCCGGCACAACAAGGACCAGATCGAGATCAACGCGCCCTACTCGTCACGCATAGGGATCTTCCTCGACCACGCCGGGGGCACCCTCTCTTTCTACACCGTGGGTGACTCCATGTCTCTCATCCACCGCTTCAAGGCCACCTTTAGTGAACCCGTCTATCCGGGCTTCTGGGTCTGGTATGAGTCGGCCATCAACCTCATCCAGCTGTGAGACTGTAACACATCTGCACTGATCAATGTACAACTGTGATTGAGTTATGGTGTCAATATGCAGTAAAGAACAAAAATCATTACTATTTTTTAGGTGATATTTTGTAATTCTTTCATAAGATCAGATACTGTGGTGTTTTGTTTTTAGACTATAAACAGATCATGTATCAGGGGAGCTGTTTGTGATGACTGTGAATATTCTGCTAATCAACATGTGTAAAATGTGCCCATCAGGTGTATAAAGTGAATGAGTATTTAAATTATCATTGGAAAAAATGAAGCCTACGCTTGATTGAAACATGTTATGTGATCATTTGTATAGTTTATGATACGCTTATTTTTATCAATAAACATTTTATTACAAGAATAAACTGTGGTGTCATTGCTCAGGCTGGATGCCGTTAGAGATGGAAAAAAGATGGTTAATTCATTCATTTATGCTATCCTCCAGTTTTAATGGATTTAAAGAAAGATTGTTTCAGTAGTGATCTCTATATTCTATTTTTTAGGGTCAGTAAGACAACAAACCATGTCTACTTTACATTAAAGATATGAATTAATTCTTGCACTGTGTGTGAGCAGCAGTGTTGTTTTTTTGTGGCTGTCTGAGGAGAGCTGTGCAGGAGCAGGTGAGGTGTGACTGAGAGGCTCACAGTTCACAGACGGTTCAGCCTCATGTAGCAGCAGCTTTCAGTGTTTGTGAAAAGCTGAAGTAAGGTACGGTCCAGTCTGATCTTTATCTCTGTGTTGTTCATTAGAAGTGTGGATTCTGGTCACAGTGCTTCTGATGCAGCACGAGTGTTTCTTTTCTTTACAAAAGCAGCTGTACAAGTGCCTGGGTTACACTTGATTATTGTAAATGTGATAAAACTGATAAAGTCAAGTTAGAGGACATTTTTCTCTCTTTACTAAATCTTGAGGTCAAAATAGCTTGATGATAAGACTCTATTTTAGTTTTCGTTTTCACTTCAGCCATGTAGAGGTCTGGAAGCAGAGAAACAACAAAACAAGTTAGTCACTGGGACTTCAGGTACATACATTTAGTCATTTATATACTCACAAATGTAATTCTTTTAACCATCTCTTCCCTTATTTTCAACTTAATTTGTCATTCATAGTTCAATAAAAATGTCTTAAAGAAAACTCAGCTCACAGGACAGACCCAGTGGCAGACGGTAACTCAGTGGGTTCACAAGTGCACAAATGCAGTTCTGAGGTTCTTGTACTTTACTTTATTGATTCAATTTTATGCTGATTTATACTTCTATTCCTCTACATTTCAGATAAAGGCACTGTACTTTTTACTCAAGTGCATTTATTTTCTAACTTTTGTTACCAGAACTTTACAGATTCATAATATTAACTCAAAATCAGCTGCTAAATTAAATTGACACATACATGGATCTATTAATGATTAAAAAGAACATAAAACACAAGCCAGTGATAAGACACCAGTGAACAGCACTGCTCATGACACTGACAAACAAAAAGTTTTGTTTCTAATCTGTAACTTTTATTATCTTCCTCTGACACAACGGTGAAGTGAGTTCAGATTGTGGAATCCTAAAAAATGCAGCCTTAAGGGGAAACTTTGAAGATACAGTAGGGAGGATATGAAAACCTCCTCCACAATCCTTGAGGTTTGCCTTGTTCAGCGATATTGTATCCGTCATGTTTTCTGGAATTACATTGTTCCACAATTTCTCTGAACAAGGGCGCCAGACTGAAATATGGGCTGCAGACTTGCACTACTAAAATGACAGATTGTGCAAGTTTAGTAAATACAGTACTCACACAGTGTAACATATCTCTGTCCCCATGTAACTGAGATGTACATCAGCATTACCAGAAACTATTATATTGTCATCATGTTTTTGTTTTATGCACAGAATTATAGTGGCGAGCACTAAATAAAAAGTCTGAGGGTCACTGAAAACGTAAAAATGCAGAATTTTTATGGACTGTGAGTTTATCTGATGGGCAGCAATCAGTGTCAGGTTGCTGTTACTGTTACTCTGAACAGAAATTATTTACCCTTTACAGACCCTGTGATCTGTGCCTCCTCTAGTGGAGAAATGTCTGCAGTGCTGATCCAGCCTGTCATCCACTGCTCTTCATCACACTATAGAAAAATTAATTTCACTGCATGTAGACCGTAGATGACTAAACAAACAAACAAAAAAGTATATATATAGATATGAAACTCTAACTGTAAAACAGATAACTGTCATTGATTGATAAAACGACCTGTCATTTGACTTTATAATACACAGTAGTGTTTTTAATCCGTGTATAACGGTGCTCTTCGCCGCCGTGGCACTAGGGGGCAGTGGACCTGAAGTCTTACAAGGAAAAGGTAGTGCTTGTTTCTCGTCGGACACAGTTTCCCTGCGCACAGCAGAAAGAAGCGCCGCATTCTCACATTTTCACGAGTGTGTCTGCTGAGGTGAGTTTAGATTAATAAGATACCTGTAATAAAAACTTTACAAGTTGGTATTTCACACCCTAACGTAATAACGTATATTTTACTGGTTTATCTGTGCTCTTCGCCCCATTATCATATATTCAGTGTTTTTAAGAGCTGAAGACTGAAAACTGATGAATGGAGCGAGCTAGCATGCTAACACAACATTAGCTAGCGTTAGCCGTGTTCTAATGATAGAAGTTGGTTAGATTTGTGGCTTCTGCGTGAACTTTGATTGAAACTCATATTTTTGACAGATGCGAATTCTGTTGTTTTACTACAAAAAGACAAATGCGACAGATTAAAAGCCACAAAAAGACAGAAAACTCCCTCACGTTGCTGTGTTGTGGAGTGCCTTACAACTGTCACTATGACAACCAACTGAATAAGACAGACTCACCTGTTTGATGGATGTGTTAACTAACTAATGTGATATCAGCACTCACACTTTGGGTGAAATAATGGTACCATGTCTTATTTTACTTAGAAAATCTGATCCTGGATACACTGAATGTCAAGGCACTGGTCCTAAATGTAACCAATTAACTCTGTTTCTTTAATCCATTTAATCTGTGTTAATGAATTCAAAGATGTTCTGGATATCTAATGTTATTGTACATTGATGAACCAAAAATCTCAGACTTGCATTGAGCATGAGAGCACAATACAGTTTCCCACCGAGCAGCAAATTAGTTCACCACCCTCTTCACCCTGTTTCAAGTGTTGTTTTATTTGTTGTACAGAGTATTGTGTCATAGTGAAATGTTTCTGTTAGCTCCTTCAATGGTGCATTAAAAAATATGTAAAATAGAATAATATTATATATAATAATATAATTACTATTACTATAATAGAATAGTAATAGATGATGAACTGTAGTGGTAACTTATAGTAAAGTAATTAAAAAATAGACTTTGGACTGCACAGAGTTTTTTTCTAAGCATTTCAGAGTATTTCCCCGTCCTGTTGCAGCAGAAACATTTTTCACCCCCAGCTGTGCCTCGATGTCATGTGCAGTCA
Source organism: Amniataba percoides (assembly GCA_037176925.1). Lineage (NCBI taxonomy): Eukaryota > Metazoa > Chordata > Actinopteri > Centrarchiformes > Terapontidae > Amniataba > Amniataba percoides. Next base: position 4,282,960 of record JBAJHX010000067.1, read on the forward strand.
GTCCCCTGTTGCAAAAGGCAGAGACTCCTATGATCCTGAGTTCTCAATGATGAACATGAGTTTCATTTGTTGAGAGCAACTGAAATATTTTAATCTTTGTTGGAGTAAGAAATGTTTTTTGTTTTTTAGTTTCATCTCTCTACTTTGTTGCAGTGTTACTCCAGCACCTCATCTTGTTGTGCAGTGTGCAGTCACCAACCCCCACTCTTGAATTTATTTCTGTTAACAAAGATCACTGTTAGTTTTTCACAACTGCACTCGTCCAGGATTTCCACAGGGACAGTGAGCAGCAGGCTCACTGCAGAAATCAGGCTGCAGCCCCCAAATACACAGGGGCCCTGCTAGAGGGCACCGCAAACACACAAATGTCCCAGTGGACCACAGACTCCAAGCAACACTAAGACAGGAAAATAACAAATCAACACCAAATAAGGCAGATAAGGCAGATAAGGAAAATTAATTACAATGAATGAAATATAAAGATAAATAGGACAACATTGTAAAAGATGACAGCAGAGTAATGATAAATGATGGAAAGCAGTGATAACGAAGGCAAGTGGAATCATCAACCTTGCTACACTCATACAAAACTCTGACACAGAGAGAGAGAGAAAGACTGGGAGTAGTAATCATTCTTTGTAATGAATGATTCAGTTTAATATTAAAGATTTTTTACCGTTAATTAAATACAGATGGCGACAACAAAGGTTCCCGAAGTTCGTGACATCACCCGGATCGAGAGAATCGGTGAGCATTTACCTTGTAACCTGACTCTTCATAAAAACAAACCTGTGATTTCTAAATGTGTTTTGTGATAGCTCAGCCCTGTGTGGTTAATATTAACATGTTAATGTCTGTCTTGTGTTTAGGAGCACACTCTCACATTCGTGGGCTCGGTTTGGATGATGCTTTGGAACCAAGACAGGTAACAATAAATCTTATGTTCACAGTATGTAGCTGTGAATTGTTCCATCCTGAGTTAACACCTAAAGAGACTCATTTAGAGTATTACTCTGTAAGGACATGCTTTTTACTTTAACTGTTAGACTAGCTCAGTAATGGATTATGAGTATATAGTGTATATATTTAAGAAATGACAGGGATTTTGGATTACAGCACAGAATGCAGTGCAGATGTGCATTAACGGGTGTCGATTTGGCTTCAATAATATTTGTTCCTGATGCAGGTGTCTCAGGGGATGGTTGGCCAGCTGGCCTCCCGTCGGGCAGCAGGGGTCATCCTGGAGATGATCAAAGATGGCCACATCGCTGGCAGAGCAGTACTGATCGCTGGCCAACCTGGCACAGGAAAGACTGCCATCGCTATGGGTAAGGGCCACACTGGAGGCTTTCCAAAACACAATATCATTTCATCATCCTCCTGTGAAAGTCATATTGTTGACTTGCATTGATGTAATTGGCTTAAGTTATATTTTCATCAAAGCAAGAGTTCCTGCTCCCAGGCGCACTGGGTTGAGATGTTGTTTTTTTTTTTATTCAGGCATCGCCCAGTCTCTTGGCCCTGATACACCCTTCACAGCGCTGGCTGGTAGTGAGATTTTCTCCCTCGAGATGAGCAAGACCGAGGCACTCAGCCAAGCTTTTAGGAAAGCCATCGGAGTGAGGATCAAGTGAGTGAGCAAACAAGCAAACACAGTAGCTATGCTTTGTAATTCTCATCATCTGAAATAAATGACTCGGTTTCTTTTTACAGAGAAGAGACGGAGATTATTGAAGGAGAGGTGGTGGAAATCCAGATTGATAGACCAGCCACTGGAACGGTAGGCTGCTCGTGTCTGCTTCAAGAGCATTCAAAACAAGTTGACAGAAGACATATTACAGGGAAAAAAGAATTAAATTGAAACAGTGCACACTATTTCCACTAATTAACTTGTACATATTTAACTTTGTCTCAGGGTGCTAAGGTGGGCAAGCTGACTCTAAAAACTACTGAGATGGAAACAATATATGACTTAGGCAACAAGATGATTGACAGTCTCAGCAAAGAGAAGGTTCAAGCAGGGTGAGTGCATCTCCTGTTCATTCTTTACATATTAGGTTTGCTCAGGCCCATCAAATCTAATCTGTCATTCTGTGTGTTTTCTCTCAGAGATGTTATTACCATTGACAAAGCCACTGGAAAGATCAGCAAACTGGGTCGCTCCTTCACCAGAGCCAGAGACTATGATGCAATGGGGGCTCAGGTACAGTCTCATACACTACATGCAGTAAATTAAACATTTATTCACACTCCCCAACAACACCAGATATTACTGGGACAGATTTTGTTTCTTATAAATGTGATTGTATTTGTGTTCTCCTTGCAGACACAGTTTGTGCAGTGTCCAGAGGGGGAGCTGCAGAAGAGGAAGGAGGTGGTCCACACGGTGTCCCTCCATGAGATTGACGTCATCAACAGCCGCACACAAGGCTTCCTGGCTCTCTTCTCTGGAGACACTGGAGAGATCAAGTCTGAAGTCCGCGAGCAGATCAATGCCAAAGTGTGTGAGTGGAGGGAAGAAGGGAAGGCAGAGATCATTCCTGGGGTAAGTTCAACTGTGTGTGTTTTTTAATTAGCTTTTTCAGTGATTGCACGTGACTAATTTTATGCGTGTGTGGTTCTAGGTGTTATTTATTGACGAGGTCCATATGCTGGACATGGAGTGCTTTTCCTTCCTGAACCGTGCCCTGGAAAGTGACTTGTCCCCAGTTCTCATCATGGCCACCAACAGAGGCATCACTCGGTACTGCTTACATCCACATTTTCCTTCCATCTCGTCATTTGTGTCTTATTTAGTGATATGCTAAGATAGAATTCTTATCTTTTTTACTCATACTGTTGTGAGGGAATATAAATTTCTAACATCTGAATATTTGATCCACTACTGTAAAAATATAATGACTTTTTCTAATTTCATCCCTGAAGAAACAGTAAGAATGATCAAAGATAAATATTGAAAATATAACATTAATATCCACTCTTATATCTCTTAGTATCCGTGGCACAAACTATCAGAGCCCTCACGGCATCCCCATCGATCTGCTGGATCGCCTGCTCATCATCGCCACCTCCCCTTACACCGAAAAAGAGACGAGACAGATCCTCAAGATCCGGTGAGAATCTGCCGTCATCATCTGTCCACAAGCTGCTTGCTTCTTCCCAGTGTTGTAAAAGGGAATTAAATCTGTGTGATTGTGTTTCAGGTGTGAAGAGGAGGATGTGGAGCTGAGCGAGGAGGCTCACACCGTCCTGACTCGCATCGGCATGGAGACGTCGCTGCGCTACGCCATCCAGCTGATCAGCACTGCCGGACTGGTGTGTCGCAAACGCAAGGTAAGCTCAGTCTGAACAAGCAGACTGTGTTGCAGCTGTGCACAGGGCTCAAATAATTCTGGCACCGTGCTGGATCTTTAGTGTTTGACTATGATTCAGAAAAAAAAACTCACAAAAAAACTTGCCAGCCCCCTCCCTCAAACTGCTACTGTCCAATCCTACATTAGCAACCGTAACTATGGGTACACATAGTGGATGAGATCAGCAGCAGTTGATGCTGCATTCAAGACAACTCAGGGAGAAAATGGGGCTGAATTGTAGAAAATGAATTGAACAATGAACAGCGTTAAAGTTGGAAATTACACATATATTCATCTTCAAAAATAAGCATAAGTTGCTGCTGCATATGTTTTCAGTGTTCAGGAAATAGTGTCAATAGGCTACACTTGGTTTTTCTCTGCCGAGTTAACCTGTAGCGTGAACGAGTGGTCTTGAACGCAGCATCCAAGCCGGCGGTTGTTTCACCGAAATCAGATTAAAAAAATGGAGAGTAAATTCATGAAGCAAGGAGAAGACGTCCTAATTGACAACAGCCTTAAAAACAAATGGTGCTGGTGTTGTTGTTAATTGAACTGACTTGTAGTTTAGTGTATTAAATTGCAATTATTTATTTTCTATTTTGTGTTTCCTATAACCTAATTTGCCGTTGTTTGTTTTGAACAAAAATGATGGAAATGTTGCAATTTAAAGTTACAATGTTATCTACAGTTCAATGTTGCTCTGTGGCCTTTACTGAATTAAATGGTTGCTAAATGAATCATTCAAATTAATCAGCCTGACCGAGTATCACATTTCCTTATAACATTATTACCTTTACTTTCTAAAATTCACATTAAACTGTAGGTCATCTTGTAGCCTGCAATGCACAATGCCACAATTTTTTACTTTAAGCCCTTTGTGCATGTGTAAAAAAAGTATTTATCAACATCTATGAGCAAGTTTTAAAATGTTTTGAATTATATTTCAGTGATGTATTCCTGAATTCCTGTAGCCTCAGCGTTGATGCCATCTGTGTGTTTTGGCTTGTTCAGGGGACAGAAGTTCAGGTGGAGGACATTAAAAGGGTTTACTCTCTGTTCCTGGATGAGGCCAGATCCTCTCAGTACATGAAGGAGTATCAGGATTCCTTCCTCTTCAATGAAACACGTGAGTGTGCTGTTCATCCTTCCTTTCTCTGTGTTCCAGATTCCCACACATTAAGACTTTACACACCACAATGCTGCATTTTACAAAATCATCACCTTCTTGTGGTTGCAATAGCAAAATATGATGTACAACTGAGTACTGAGGAAGATGTATCTGTTCTTACGTTTCAGAAACTGCTCAAATGGACACCTCGTAATGAAGATGACTGCTTTGTTACTCTGAAGCTTTTCATGTTGTCGATTGCCCCGTTGCAGAATATTCAGAACTGGATTTTACTTCAACATTGAAATACCTTGAAGATAGTATTCAGATGTATTAAACTCATTGAATTTCCCTGGATTTTTCTTCTCTGTTCATCCATAATTTTACATTGTTTGAATTCTGATTTCTTTAGTGAAATTGAATTTGGTTCTGAATTTACCACGTGTCTGTTCATCACTGAGGCCTTGTGGCAGGAGTATCCATTCCTTTAGTATTTTCTGTGATTTTTGTTGACTTATCTTTACATGTCATATTTTTATGAAAGTTATTAAAAAGGCTTTTCTAAGCACACTGTGATATGTTTTGTTTTTCACTACAAAAAGCTACAGAACTGATTTTGATGGAAAGGAAACATTAATTGAATACAACAAGTTTCATTTTAATGAATTTAATTTAATTGATTTGACATGAACCGCACCAATTCCAACAATGCTGCGAAGTTAAAGAATGCAAGAAGAAAATCCTGGGTTCAACCTGTTAGTGTTACTTTTTTTAATATAATTTAGTTCATGAGGCATGAGACAACTTTGAAACAAGTCATGATGATGGTTCACAGAACATGTATGTCAACATGCCCGGAGAGCCCGAGACATAAATTTGAAAATGCTTGAAAAAGTCACCACAAGGTGGAGCCCAGAGCTCTCTTTTTGACGTCTACACACTCCGCAATATGCAAACCGTACTGACATGATGGTGAGCCACGTTCAAAATTTTTATTAAGCAAGTCAAACAGCATTGCTGACAGCCTTGAGATAACTTCCAGCAGCATCATTAAAGCTGCCTTACCGTATGAAGGGTGTGAGCGCCTACTGTAAGTGACTGCAGCTCGTCCACACCTCACTCTCACACCCACTGTGAAACACTGTAGGAGCTACCCTGCTCTGACACACATACACACACAGACCTCCTCACACCTAGATTCTTCTGTGTTTAGATAATCACATGCTTACCAGTGCAAATCCCATCATCCCAGCCTTGTGGTGGTGTCCTGGGTTGAGTGTATTTTCATTCAAACTTGAAACATTCTTACTGAATCGCAGTTTGTTGCTGATTGAAAGTGACACAAGTAATGGTATTCTCATTAAATAAATACATAATTAAAACCACTGTGCGTCATTTAAATTTAGTAAAATGTACCTCTACTTTCAATTAATCAGACTATGTTCAGAAACTCTCTTAAAACCGAGGCCATACTCCCAGTCTGGAAAATTACCCACAGTCCTCCAGCAAGAAGCCTCATATCTCTCATAACCAATTAGGAGATGAATCAATTTAACCTGCATATAGTATGAGAGCAGCGCAGACTGTCTCCTACGTGGAAATGAATATTTAATGTTTAATGCTGGTGGGAGAGAGTTGCGCGTGGATTACCCTGCTGCCTACATCCCATAAATCCCCCTCAGTCCCACGAGGCTGCTGCCTACCACCACATCTGATGGATTCACTGGTTGGATTAAAGCTGGGATAAACTTCATGAGGGTTGAGTTGTTTGGATATGAAACAGGGTGTGTGTGTGTGTGTGTGTGTGTGTGCAGCCTCTCTGTTGGGACAAACACGTTTCCTGACAGGCTCTCATACACAATTTAAGTCATGTGTTAAAATGTGGAAATCTGCAGAATTTAGAGATCAGATGGGGAATTGCACTAAACCCCCAAAGTCTCCGTGCTGCCTCTCTATGTATTTAACAACTTAACCCTCGGGGCGATTTTATGTGATAAATTTATGCTAATGAAAATTGATAAAATATGATTTAATAAGTTATGG
>JBAJHX010000067.1:4295274-4323753 GCA_037176925.1 Amniataba percoides
TTAGGATTTTCAAAATAAGACAAGCCAGAACAGGAAACAAGACAGACAAAATCAACAGACTTGACGAGACATGACAGGATCTCACATTCACACACAGATGACACGATTTTGCATCAGACAAGTCTGGGAAGATGACAAACCCCTCATCAGGTGTGAGCAGCGACTTCTATGATGTTTCCACCACACTTGCCACAGTGAAGGTTACTGTGTTTCCACAGTGTGAAGCAGGTTGGAAAAGTCGGTGGGTGTCAGCAGAGAGAGGTGAGAGATTCACAGTGGAGGTGTGATACCGCGGATACTTCTTTTTCTTTTTCATGCATACATGCTGGTAACTCTGCATTAATCATCGGGTCATTCTCTTTACATCAACATCTCTGCCTGCAACAAAAGCTTGAGTGAGGTGCTCTGAAAACGCAGACCTTACAGAGCGCATGTGGCATCTGTCTAAAATCTGCTCTTCCAGCTCAGGGAGTTGGTAAATTTTCAGGAAAAATGCACATAAATCAAATAGATTTAGTTCTTGTTGAATGCACAAGTCCACGGAAGAATGATGTGGGTCATGTTCCTTGACAGATTGTTTATGTATTTATTGTTATTCTAAAGTCAGAGTAATTAAATATGCTTGTGGTTGTCACCCCATCATCATCCTATTGTGCTCTAATTTTACAATGAGATGCTGCCAGGATGGGTCAGTTTCTGTTTTGATTTATGATAGAAACCATGTTCAGCCTTTAATTTGAGCCTTCACATGTGTTTAACTCATGGACATCCATCATCCCTTTAGGGACGGTCTGCCTAAAACAAACTATTTTTGATCTCTGTGGATGATGTAGAACATGAGCTTTTATTGCACTGCTGGACTGCCAGAATGGCTTGATGGTGGGAAAAGACTGCAGGTTTCAGTTGTATAGCTGGATTATTCCAGATTGTTCTTTTTTTTAAAATGAATCCAATAGTCATAAAGATGACAACCTCTTGATGCATATATTATGTTCTTATGGTATGTCAATTTAGCATGTTATAATTCCTCACCAGACTATTGTATAATATCTTATTACTATTGTGAGTTGAAGATGTCCATTTCCCAGAATATATAAATTCATTCAAAGTTAAAATGTCATTTTCAAGTTTAATGTGTGCATGTAGTATGCTTTCAGCCTGAAGGGAGTGGAAATAACAAATATATTTTTTTACTAGAACCCAAAGGTGACTTTATTCCTCACAAGCTCAGTACAATTCACATCAACAGGCGGCTGATGGTGATTCAAAATGCATGGTAACGTTTAAAAAATGGATGGCCTAAACAATCCTGCTTTTAAAGCCCCGAACAAGCTGACATTTTGAAGCTTCATATCCACCGGTGGCTATTTTTCAACCTAAGTTTACCCTGCGTGTTGTACAAAGTTTGTCCTCTGTGAGTTAAAGTGGCAAAGTGCAAATGGAAATTCCAGTGCTTGCTAGAATGGCTCCCCTTTTCCTGTCTACGCCCCAGTGTTTCCTGCCCGCTGCATGACTAGGTGTGTTGACTTTGAGATTGGAGCGTCTGACTTTGGGGTACGTATTCTGACTGTGGGAAAGGGTGTTGGTTTCTCTGGGTCATCCACAGACCAAGCACTAATTCTCCACGAGCTTCCTATGGCTCCTATATAATCTTCCCCCTTTCAAACCGAGGGCACGTTGGACAGAGAGATCTGTTTGAAATGGAGCTCTGCCTAATTAAAGGTCTCACAGCCAACGTCTCAAGTCTTCTTTTGTCACAAACGCAGTGTATACTTAGCCTTTGTGTTTGTGCAGCCCTGTCATAGACAAGTCCATTAGTGCTATTAGCTGCCATGTTAAGCAAGTCTGCCCTTTCTAATGAACGTCAGCACACAGAGGACCTTTAGCTGTAGACTTCCTCACTTCCTGTGCAGGTAAATATTATGTTGTTTCTTTCCCACTACATCCACAGCGTGGATGGGGCCCTGTGTCATGTCATGATGTGTCAGTGCGTCTGTAAATCACTCTGGGGACTGCAAGATTACTTTACAAACTGAGCCGCACAGAGGCCTGCCTGACTGCACCTGAACAATACAGTAGTTCATTCACAGACTAACTCCGGCCGTCCCTCACTGCGAAAAAAACTCAGTCTTTGTAAGCTTCTGCAAAGACGAGGAGAGGAGGAAAACAGGTATCCAGTTCTTAAAAGTAGATTGTTATATGAGTCTATACATTAATGTAATACCATTGAGTTGAGTCATTTAATTGTATTTTTTCTGGAATGAAGCCAAACAAGAGTATGAACTCTAAGTTAGGTTAGGAACAAATCCATTACTCTGACTAATGGACTGTCCCGACAGCAACACAGACTGGAGCACAGGATGTGAGATACCCACCCACCACAGGTGCTGTGGTGAACATGGTCGCTCTCCAAAGAAACCTGCAGCAGTCAACACTGTGGTTTTGAGCTAAAGTTGGACAGTTTCTGTGAATGGTGATTAATCCACAAGGTGCAAGAAAGTTTTCCGAAAAGACTTTCGGATTCAAATGTTTTACTGTGAACTTCCAAAAGTCATAACTTAGAAAGTTACTAACTACAGCCGAGTAATAAAACTATAAGACTGGGAGACACTGGGTTAATGAGAGATTAGTTCATAGATGTTTGTAAATTAATATACTAATCCCTTTCTTCATTAGTTGCTCCTGATGAAAATTATTAATAATTAATTAATTCATTCATTACAAATTGCTTTAACATTATCTCCTTCTGGTAAAGTAAAGCATCCTCCTACAAGTCTAACAAGAAGAAACTCATTTTCATTTCTTATCTTTTATTTATTTATTTATTTTAGCAGGGAATCTCAGTTAGTTTCTGCATAACAAATCAGAGGATTCAGAGCAAACATTCTCTGCAGTTAGACAAGCAAACCAGATGAAAACACATGCAGATGGACACTGAACTAAATCTACTTCTGAATCAAACTCAAACTCTAGTGCCTTGAAACAGTGTGGTTTCTATTATGAAGGTATCAGCAACATGAATGCTACAGAATATGGATGTGATTATTATCATGCTTTTTTATTATATTCTTGTATCATCTGATTTTTTAAACTTATTTCAAGAATCTAATCTAAGGAATTAGCAGACACATATAGTGTGTAGTTCATGAGAGCATATAGCTAAACCTTGGTTATGTAACACTGAAGGCACCTCTGTGGTGTGAAAACTAACATGTCTTTTAAATTAGCACCAGCCACACTCATCTGCTCTCAAGTGAAACAAGCTCTGTATGAAGGTCTCCTGAAATAGATCAGGGGAAAGTAATTGAGTAAAAAAATCCTTTCTTGATGGGGACACTCCTGGATGTTGATTATTTGGATGTGATGAATGTCTGACAGAAGACAACATGGTATGAAGTGATTAAATAGGTTTATTTGATTTACAGACATGTACATTTTCTATCAACCCCCCACGGGAGCATCACAGTTCAGTTCTAGAATAATATCCTTTGATTTCTCTGACACTTCTCTTGTGTTGACTTGCTCTAAAAATAAAAATAACCTCTGTTTTCTGCTCAACATCAGAAAAAGGTTTCTTTATACATGATTCTTGTATGACAAGAAATAGCACATTCTCAATACATCACTTCAGTGATTATTAACATAGAGTTACTCGATACGACGGACTTATACTCCTAAAGGATTGGTGCTAAATCAACTAAATTTGGCAAAGTGAAACTCAATTCATGACCCATCTGACCAGAGCCAACGTCCCTTCTGACGACAGGTGACAACATGTCAGCACTTACTGTGAGCATGAAGTGACAGACCTCCGGGCAGAGGCTGTGAAGCTGATTCTAGGCTATGGTTCAAATAAATCCCTGAACATTAAGTGTGCAAAATGGTTTGAAAAGTTGTTCTTTAAAAACAAAACAAGACAAAACAAAACACAACAAAACAAAAAAACATTAACAAGAGCTACAATAATGAATGCAAAGGTATTGCACCCCAAACATGAGACCAATAGGTTGTCTTAAAACCATCATCACATTGTCCCTTTTGTGTGTAATATGTGTGTCCAATTCATGATCACAGTAAACAGGATGAATTTTAGTGATGTAAAAAGGTATTGTGTTGTTTCATTGTGATACAAAAGGATGAACAAACAGGCATTTCTAAACCCAATAACATACAGCAAAGTGTAGTATACTCAAACATTAAACTTCCCTTTATAGATTATTCTTCATTATGGTAACAAACAAATAAATACATTGCATCCAAGCCATCATTTACAATATATTAAAGTTGCTGCGTGATATAGCTATATATCTCTATTGTAGTTAATTAAAAAACTCATTTGGTAACATTAAAAAAAAAAAAGAAAGTCAATGAAAGGAAGGTAAGAAGCTTAGTTCATTAAGAAGATGTAGGTGTGTAAACACGTCAGGTTGGACAGAATCACATTCAGAGAGCTCCACGCAGTTGGAGAGAAGCTAAAGCTAATGATCTGGCAACAAGGACACAGCCCACACAGCACCCCACACACAGCCGGTGAGTCACGCTCACACATCAATGCTACAAGAAACACCTCAATGTCTCCCTTTATTCCTCCGCTAAGGTCATTCCATCCACCTCCTCCTCCTGTGTTTTCTTGGAGGTCTGCGAAGTGCTTTTTTTCCTCCTTTCATGCACAAGTTTTAAAACCCTTCACTCCATTAGTAGCTTCAAGGTTTCATTAAAATTGTATCCATCAGGTGATGGACAACAAAACAAAAATTCAAGGTAGCCTCAAACTGAGCTCCTGCCTTCATACCAGCAAGGAGCTACAGCAGATTTTTTTCTTCTTTGTCAGATTTTTTCATTCAATTTGCGTGATTACAAATGTGGTTCTGTTATTAATGCAGAGAGTGGTAAAATCAAATCTTGGTTTCATCTTTTGTGTGCTCCTCTGCTGTTTTCTGCTGCAGGTATTTCAAAGATTCAGTCCTTCAGCTCTTGCAGTGACATTTGAGGACATGCTTGTTTCAAAGAGGGATTCCTCTCTTATCAGTTATCAACGATAAGCTGCCTGACAATCAGTCTAACCTCGGGCTGAAAGATTTCCTCTTCCTGTCTGGGATTTTGATTTCCCTCAGAAATAAGCAGATGGCTGAGACTCGAGCTCCTCTCAAAGGTCCTTTCTTCTAATAGTGGAATGGGATATCTACAATTGCGAGGGGGAAAGGTCTCTTTTCACAATGCCTGTTATTGTAACCAGCGAGGACTGCACTGGAATCCATCATTAAAAGCGACTCCATCTCTGTGTGGGTGTTGTGTCCAGAAATTCAAAACCAACGATCAGAGAGCTATTTCTTTAAAGGGAAACCTAGCTCACTGATAAGGCAGTGTGGATAAAAAGGTTGGTTTCCTCAAAAAAATTGTATTGCTTCTCATGTACACAAAAAGAAAACTAAAAAAACCCCACAAATGCTACTCCTTAAAAGTCAAAGGAGCAGCATTTCATTTACTTTTGGGAAAAGCATGTACATTATAAATTATAAAATATATAATCCAGTGTATGTTTTAAATTGCCCGCATTGCATCATCATCCTTCTGAAACAATCATAGGCAACAACCTCCAGTTTCAAATCCAACATTACACACACACACACACACACACACACAAAGAATAAAACAATCACAAGAAACCTTGTGAAAAATGTGCAGAATCTCTCATCTCTGTCGTGTTCTCTGGCACCGTCTACGCTGATTTAAGTGCTAAAAGCTAAAAGTTAAAACATGTGGGGGGTCAAAAGAAACAGCTGTGGATGTGAAAGCTTCAAATTTTAAGGCTGTTTCACTGACCATTAGACAATAACACTTTTTGGCTCTTGGTTATCGGCTATGTTTGCATGCACAGCAAAACCCAGGTCGAATGTGAGAATACTGCATTTATTGTGTAAACACCGTATTTAAGTTTATGTTGTTAATACTGCGATTAGGATGTGCAGAGCAAATGGCTATTAGCCGCATTGTTGGAAACACTTTGAGAATGACACTCCTGCAGCACATTTTAACAAGATGCATCACTTGCTCCCCATACCTTGGACTTTACAACTTCTGTCTGTTTACAGGCTCCAAATGTGGAGGATGAAGTGTGGAAAATTTACATGGGAGCAACAGAGAAACCAATGGAGCTTCATGACTGCAGTTTATAAATGATGCTGCTTCTGCTGTCTGGCGTATGCACACAGTGAGAGTCAAACTGATTTAATAGCCAAGAGCTGAATTCACGTGTGCATGAAAACATAGTCAGTGATGACGTCATGAGGGTTGGTGGCGGTCAGTGCAAAGTCTGAAGGAATGTAATGAGGCTATGGCACTTGGTGCAGATTGACAGCGGATGTAACAGACAGACAGACACGTAAGAGACAGACCGTTGGACAGACAGGCAGACAGACAGGGCAGGTTCATGGTCAGCATTCAGTAGTATGTTATCAGGAGTGAGGGTGGGGGGGGTCACAGGGGATTTTTGCCACCCCACCTCCTCCCGGGAAGGTTCAGTGGATCCTCACATTCAGAGGTGAGGAGGACACCAGCTGTCGGGCGGCCGGCTTCAGAGCACCGCTGTGCACCTTCTCACCGGCCTGTGATTTGGAGGCGTTTCAAGGAGGGGCAAGACGCACCCTCGTTCCAGTTCTGAGCAGCCTCTGAGAGTGCGTAAAAAGGATGAGCAGCAGGAGCGAAGAGGAGGAGGACGATGATGATTGTAGCGATACTGACGGTGAAGCGGACATGGGCGTGGTTTTAAAGAAGTGGATCAGCTGCCCTTTGCTTTTTCATCTCCGTTTTGTCATCCTTACTGAGTTTGGTTTTGCTCCTTCAGCTGCCTCCTCATGTGGTTGTCACCTGAGAGGAAGACAGAGAGACAGAGAGAGAGAAGAAGGGCGGAGGAAATAGTGCAGTTAGAGCCTGGTGTAACCACAGGACATTCAAATGTAATTAATGTTGAGGTCGAAAGCTCCTGAGCCATCTGTTAGGACCTTCCTGATAACGGCTGCACACCAGGACCAGCCTGTGACCTACATATTTCCCTGCTCACAGCATACCAACACATAACTATTTGTTTAATGCAAACTGCCCCCAAACACAATGTGTACAAAGCAAACTATAAACCAGAGTAACACACCGTTTTCTCTGCAGATGTGCAGACTGAAGCTTTACATTTGATGTTGATGGTCCTGTGTTTCTGCCTGGTGTATTTACCAGATATGTTACACAGCATGCACACTCAGATTAATGAAGGAAAAGGATTGCTGAGGTTAAATAATGTTTTAAAGAATACAAACTATACGCAGTGATTTTAAGAAATCTGACTATTTAGAAACATGGCATAAGATGTTGTCAGATCTTTAACTCAAGTAAAACAGAAATAAAGCAATGTAAAAATACTGCAAAATACTCCAACACTCTACATATTAAGTACTCAAAAGTTCAGACATATTACTTCTGAAAAATACTTGTTATTCAGTGAATGGCTGCTGTCAGTCTTGAATTATTAAGTAATATTAGATTCAGATCAGTAGTGATGAAAAAAAAAACTATAATTTAATCATATGCTGATTATATGATTGATTATGTTTTATGTAAAATAAAACAATAAAATGACTATTGTAGACTAAAAGTCTTTCTTCTTCAATCTTCTCTCAGGATTGTAGTGGAGAAGTACAGGTAACTCAAAACTGACCTTAAGGAAAGCACTTGAGTAAATATACTTACTTCCACTATTGCAGTGTGCCTCATTTTTGTAACATTACTTCCATGTTTTCTCATGCATTTTCAGCAAGCAAATCTCATTTATATTTTCACTGTTCACTTGCATTGTGCTCAATAGCACAGCTTTCAGTATCATTTCTGACAAATGACTTATTAATGTAAGCACAATAATGTGTACTAAATAAATAATAGCACACACTTTCATTATTAATAGTTTATGACATACTGTGACTTCTTCAAGACTTTTCTAGCTGCTGAAATACACATGGACCTTGCTTATCTGGGGAAAATGTAGCGCGAGAGGAAAAAAGCACTCTTCAGTTGGAGATTACACCATTAAGACTTCACGGTGCCAGGCTTGTGATCTCTTTAGATTGGATGAGCGAGATGGCGGTGCGTCCCGCTGTTTGCTGTGGTCTGTCATTACGGCACCCTGGATGCTCCAGTACACAAGCTACTGCTGCTGCCACAGTAGGATTAGTGCGAGGAGCTAACATACATCCACACTTTCTAGCATACATCCACACGCCCATAGACCCACAAACACCTGCACTCATAGATATATACATACACACTTGTGCATATATACACATGCAGGCACACCCATTCCAGACAAACAGCTGCACAGACAAAAAAAAAAGCTAAAGGCTCAAATGGGAGGATTAGAGGATTCTCAAAAACAATGTATTTGGCTCTGTGGATGCAGATCCAATCCTCTCTGGGATGAAACATTTTCCTCAGTTATTAGTGTCAGTTGTTGCCGTAAACTTTGTGAATCGTTTATGAGCCAGACTTGAAATAAATCGTTCAAATGTCAGTGTGACAAAGAGATAATTAGAGTTGTGAATGCTCTGATACGTGCAGGATTAGCCGGCCTCCTCCCAGCTTCACTGTTACTATGTGGACACTGTTGGCCTCTCAAGCAAAGGGGAGGTCTGATTGGTCTGGCAAAAGAATAAACTCCAGTCAAATGGACTTGTAGAGGTTTTTGGCTGGGAGGACTCAAATCATGTCTGAACTCAGCTGAGCTGACATTGCTATAGATTGAACTGGCTTCTCATTGAATGGAGAAAGCAGTTTATGGTCGGGGAAAAGAGACCACAGATAGAGATTACTGTAAAGAAAACACTCTTTGAGTTCCTTCTTTTCACAAATGTATCCAGTTATGAAAGGAGATCTGTAAGTTCAGGACCTTTCTGAATGCAAAGTAAGCTATAAAAGCCCCATCAGAGCCTGGCTGTACGCTGTGTTTATGTGTGTGTATACATATGTGTGTGGTCACTCCCCTAACCGACACCATGAACCCACTCAGCACTGCTGACTGAGGACTCCAAGCTTTTGTTGAATGATAAGAGAGCAAAGAAGGAAAGTATGTGCCTGCAGCTGCATAAACACTTTTAACAGTTCAAGCTTGGAGAGCGGTGACTAAATCAGAGTTTTGCCTCGTGGAATGAATTTCCTCGCAGTGAGTGATATTATGGGTTTGTGGTTACAGAATAAATGGGTGTGAAGCTCTGCTGTCAGATCTCACGCTGATCTTACGACAGCCGCCAGCTTGGGGATGTCCAATAGTTATCGTGTGGTGTGGGGGTGAATCTGGTCAGCAAAGGCCGGTTCCTCCTGCAGAGGAAGTTAATTGGATCTCAGTGTATCTGACCTCCATCTGGGATTGCATCACCGGAGATTAATAGCTTGCGATGTATAACAGCTTAGACGATTACTGCTGCTCTTCATCCTCATTTATTCAGTGGCCAGTGTCTTTTCTCTCCTTCACTACCACTCGTCGCAGACCCAAACACCTCTTCTGCCTTAATCTGAGCCTGTCACCATACAGCTCCTTTCACCTCGCTGTGTTTCTTCTGTTTCTCAGAGGAGCACGTCGCTCCACTGGGAACAGTGGTCAGAGTGAGTGTGCAGGGTGAATGCTTGTCAACAGGGAATGGCTGAACTGTGAACTGTATTGATCTGCGAGTCAGACCCAAGGGAGGGAATATTGCCTGGCCCCGATTGGATTATCCTCCAAAACAAATGTTGGAAATCAATCTCCACAGAGCGCCTTGGCGGTTCACTTTAGAATTGAAATGATCAGTTCGCTGGCATATTCAACTCTGACCTCATGTGGCTTTAATCACTGTTCCCTATAATTAGCCTCTTTTGACGGCAGGGAGAACACACTTTGGCTGCTGAGTGCGACAGGGGGCCCTCAGGCTGAGAGCACAAACTGCCACAGTAACCTGATATGCGTGGCAGCCGTGTGTGAGCCTTTCATGTCACCTGTCATTAGCTGTGCATGCCAATGTCACCCTGCCAATTGTAATGACATTGCAGCACTTACAGTAAAAGATCATGCTGGCAGTTTTGCATATGGCAGCCCATTAACCACAAATTGTGATACATGATGCTTCTGCAGACTTTGCAAAGCATACCTCAATTTTTTACATTGATTTCCTGCATTCAAGACAGCCATTGCCTCCCATCTATCTGAGCAAAGTGCAAATAGACTAGCAGTGCTTTTCAATAGCTGGTGATGAGAAATTCATCATATTGTTACTTTTTTTTCTGCCAAAGTGAATTTACAATGTTGGAAAATTTAAGAACACTTTGACACTGCAGGTTTGAAATGTGAAGAAATATCTAATAGCAATACAAGAGACAATAACAGACATTTCCTTTTCACAGCATCCATGTTAGCTTATTTGTTTGTCTTCTGAGAGTTCCCTGCAATATATCTAAATTATTATCTACAGTCTAAATGATTTCTTAAGAAGTACTTTTTCATTTTTGTTTTTTATTCCTGTTTGTTTTCATTTCTTTATACATTTTTTAAATGTGTTGGAGGGGGCTGCAGTTCATGCCTGTAATTCCTTATGATACATACAATGTGGCAGCACAACGAAACAATAAACCGGGACCTTGAACCTTGAAGGCAAGGCTTTTCATCAGCCGGTGCTCAAATATCAGAAGTCAGAGCATCTGTGAATGAACAAAGGAAGAACTTTCACAATGGTCGTGACTGACGGATTCAATAGACTGTCTGGATTTATAGACAGACCACCAGGACGCCGTTGAAAGTAGATTTCTTTTTAAATGTAAAGTAAAATCAATGGAAACTACTTATTGTTTGGAAGGTTAAGCATTACATGTAAATGAAGGACTGATAAAATAGACAGCAATGATATAAAATGCTTTTATAGTTGAAGGGATCATCCTGTCTTCCGCCTGCAGGAATCTACACCTTCAGTTTTTCCACCAAATCGACTGTTGCCTTCAAATACTGCAGAGAGCTGCGAGTGGCAGATCACACTGCCTCCTGAAATGAACTCTAACCATTTTGTAAGAAATCCAGCTCCATTTCCTGCTTTTTTTTAAAGTTGGTGCCATTTTATAATGAAAAACTCTAATCAGGGTGCTTGTTAGTGCAATTCAAATCAAACCTTTGTTGACATATCTTATTTCTGGTAAACCAAGAAATGATCCTAATTGCATTTTCAGGACAAATATAGATAGGAAATGATTTGTTTGTAATATAGTCATCACTCTTTTTCTGATCTTTCCCCCTTAAGTGTTATTGTGACCCAGCGGTACACACATTCATGACAGATTTTGTGCACTTTGTGTAGTTCCGTATTTTGACAAATATTTAGAGGACAAATAAACCGAGACGGGGTTACAAAGAAATGATTAGAAAGGGGCAAAACCTTGACCTTTGGCTAAACATGATAACCTTTACAAATAAGTCACAACAGAGTACTTGTCCCTCTAATCAGTGAGTCAGGGTTTAATCTTGTTATTCTTTACCGGCAACTACAGTAGCTCCCCATTGTCCCACAGTGCAGAGTTGGCTGGTGTGCTGCCAATTATTGTGTGTTTACTTTGCTCAGTTAATAATTGGAGAGGTTTTGCGCCATGTGTGTGAGTCTGATAAAGGCAGGAAGGAGGGAAGGCAGCTCAGGTCTTGATAAGATGCCAGATAGTTGGTCAAATAACCACCACTCCAAGAATGCCTTGACACTACCTGAGTACAATGGGACGGGAAACGGATCAAAGATCAGTCATCTGTCTATCATCTCATGTGTCACTTCCAGCATGTACACTCATAAAGCCCTGGATAGCTTCAGGTCAAAGTGTCTTTTAAAGTCCTGAAAATCTCGTTTTCAGAACTCTAAGCCTCCTAATGAAAGGTGCTCTAAATGATGCTTTGCAGGTAATGAGAAAGGAGTCCTATAAATGTTAATGTTCCAAGACCACCTCTTTGTTACCAACCACTTAAACTACTGATGTGAAAAGCACTAAAGTGTAAAAGCGTCTTAATGAGAAAAGGCAATTTACCTGGTCATACCTTGACTGAGGAGGGTGGTCGTGTCAGCTGGCTCAGCCTGAGGAGAGAGGAACAGTTTTAGAAATTGAGGATGCACAAAAAATTTCAGGCACTTCACTTCTTAAAACGCCTGATCCAGTTCCTCCCAGTTTACCTCACTACATGATCAGCACAAATCTGCTTCTCTGATCCCTCGGGCTGCTCAGCCTGCCCTGACACACACTGAATCTGCTCTGCCTGGGCACACTGGCATCTCAGATGAGACAGTTCTGCTCTCACACATCACTAAGTGTAAATGTGGACTGGGTGAATGCATGGGGGGGGGGACACTCACTGAACCCGAGCTATAAACGGCAGCCATGCAGCCAAAAAAAGCTAACAACCTAGAAATAATAAAGCACTCTTTAAGGCTGGAAATAGAAGGGCGCGTTCAAGTGAGTAACTTGTTCGGCTCCGTACTTTATAAATAGCGCTGAGTATCTGAGGACACACTCAGAGGAGGAAAAGAAAAGCAGCAAAGCGCTCTGTGAAGTCAGAGGGAATTTATAAATTGGGGGCTTTATAGCGTGAATGGAATCTATAAATATCACAGTCATGAAACAACGCTAGTTGTACAAAGTTGTGGATGTTGTCATCTTTCTTGGTCCCTGAGGTGCTGTTTGCAGCTTGTTACGTAAGAGCTGCTGCTGTTAGAGTTTGAATTTTTTCTTCAGTGCGATCTTTAGTGTAAATGTGAACAATTCTGCAGAGGCCTTAAGTATACAGTAGGAGGTATGCAGGTATGTGTGTTCGCTGTATATCTCTCTATATATAGCTAAATGTAATCTGACAAGCTAGTGTATGATTAACCCATCTTTAGGTGAGGCACACAAGCAAAGGGGGAAGTAAACAAGTACAAGTTGAACTATTCTAACAGGACGGTTCTCAGTAGACACAGATGCAAATGTATAAGAGTAAAGTCGGAGAATAATGCTGATGATATTCAATAAGGATAAAAGTATATTCTTAGTGTAATGTCCTGACATCAAGTATCATGTACACTATATTGGACTGCATATATAAATCACAAAAAGGTTTGGTACTTCTCTCTAATAAGGCAGATTATTAACATCTGAACTAAAAACATTTGCTTTTTAGAAAGTGACAAACCCTGGACCATTTATTATTGGTTAATGAATTCAATAGCCAGAGAGATTTCTCACAGCCTGGCAACCCAAAGGTGTCATTATTAATAACTTGCAACTGATCTATGCAGCATTTGTAAATTATTTATTAATTTTTAATAAAGTTATGTCTAATAAAGTTATTAGACATGCCCAGTAAAATGGCAACTTATGAAAAAGTTCCAAAAGTTTAGACGCTGTATTCACTTTGAAATGCAGTAGTAAAAACGAAACAAACTTCAAACTTACAGGAACAACCCTCCGATGCCTCCAAGTGTCTCTGTTTCATATCTGAGACTTTTTTAACCATCTGTTAGCTTTGCCCTACAGCATGTAGTGTGGAAGTCAGGGGGCTGCGGTTGGACATAGTTTGACTAAGCATGTGCTGTCTGCCCACACTGTGCAGTAATGTGGTCAGATAGCTTGAACCACATGTTGGACCACAAACTAGTATCTATTGCTGGCATGACTGCAAGAGTGTGACTTTTCTTTTACTCATTGTTCTGCATTTCTTCCCTTTTTTTCCTGGAAGAGGCACAACAAAACCCCCAGCGTGGCTTAGTGGTGCCTTTGCAAGGACCCCTTTAAAACTGCATATTAACATTACACACAGGAAATATTAACGGCTTGTGTGGTAGCTTGACCCGGCATTATAAACTGCAGTAAATCCACTGAAAAGTGAAGTTGACACTTTCCACAACTCTTCTCCAAAGCTGTTTTCTCCAGTGTGGAGGATTAAACTTCTTTTGGCTACACTGGTCTAAAATCTTTATGTGGGTTTTTTGGCGTGGGAACGACCAGCACCCAACTCGACAGGGTGAAGACGAGGCGACTGCAGACAGCCGTCAGACATCAGACTGCTATCCTGTCTAAAAATGTCCCCCATCTTCAACAGGAAGGAAGTCGTTTCTGAAAGCGCTGGCACCAGGGGAGTAAGTCAGTGTGATAAAAAGTAGGAAAAAATAGTCAGAAAGAAACAAGAAGTCATGTCTCACCATCTGAAAGAGGATGAGTGTGTTTGTTTTAGCCTTTTAAGGCCATGACCAGCTACCGTGCCCTCTGGGTCACATCTTGGGTGTTTGAAGGAGGAAAATATGAATGCATGAAAAAGCGTCACAGTAAGCGCACTTTAACAAATTGATGGCTAGAACAGCTTGTGTCAGCTCTGGAGCACTTTTAGCTGACTGGGACTTTCTATTGGCTCAGAGGCCTTTCTGGGTCTTGCAGGGTTGGCACCATTGTTGGCATCTGTGGGCAGCTTGTCCCTGACACATGTCAAGCCCCAGCATATGGGTTAAAGAGTGTGGCATTCTCTAACCTCTTTGTGTCTGCACGGCACTCTGAATATAAGTAATATTATTGCTACCTCTTCTTCAACCTCTTGCACTGAGGTGGTATGTTTGGATTTTTTGGACCTCTTACTCAGAAAGTCAGTGGAGGATGTCTCAAACAAGTATTAAATATTTAAAGAATGAATGACTAAATAACGAATGAAATAATAATGAGTTATTCAAACAATGTCTGAGTCACTTACTGTTTCTCGGCCTTCTCCCTGTCATCCAGGAAAAACAGCGCAGTGGCCAGGAAAAACATGCCCCCCAGGACGATGATAAAGGGACAGAGCATGAGGGCATAGCCCAGACTGAGGAACCGCCACAGCGCTGACGTAGTGTAGCTCTGCTGAAGGGCGTCGGAGATCTGCAGCCAGGCACGCCAACACAAATACACAGTGACAAACACCAAAACCACCACCACACACACACACACACACAGACAAACAGACACAAGAGAGGAGAAGAGATTTTATTCAAACTAATCATCCAGCAGAAGTTCTTAAAATACCCTGTAACACTTTGCCATGCTACATGGCGTTCTGCTGCTCTCACTCTCCCGCTGAAAGCCTTGCCAGAGCGACTTGTGCCTGTTTCATCATGGCAACAGATAAAACACACGGCGTGATGTAAGACGCCCTGTTTTTGATTCAAGTGAGGCAGGATTTCACAGATAATAGCTCATATTGCTGTCAAAGGCTTGAGTAACGCTGGCGTTCAGTCTGTCATCCATGGTGCAGAAGAAAACAACAGCTGGAGAGTGGTGGGTGTGAAGTGACCGTTTCTGCCTCCCAGTGTCACTCACGAGGCAGCTCTCAAACACGCATAGATCACCGCCCTGACAATCGTGACGGAGAGGAGGCTGCCGGTGGTTGCTTTTAGCAGATTGTGCGGATGTGTGTGCACAGCGGGGAGGAGAGGGGGCTTCTCGTCTGTGTGTGAACGAGAGTGCGAGCGGCCATAGGTCACCCTGGCAGAAGCACATCGATTACATGTTAGCGTCAGCAGAATGAGATTCTCTCTACGGGGAGAGCTTGAGAAGTGCTGACAGGAGAATGTCTGGAGGAGCAGCTGTGTGTGTGTGTGTGTGTGTGTGTGTGTGTGCAGTACGTGTTCGCATGTGCATGGGCAAGGTGCAAGGTGCACAAGTATATGTGTGCATCATGAGGAGGATGGATGGACTAAAATAAACTAAATTTTACATCTGGTGCACATTCAGCAGCTGTGTGTGTGGCCAGTGCAGAGCTGTTTCGTCAGGTACAGTAAATTGCCTGAAACCTGCACAGTTCAGCTTAGCTAAAAATACATAGCAAACTGCTGCATGTCTAATTATCGAGCTAGAAGGCATTTCTTGGGAGATTGCTGAGAGATTGATCCTGGCGTTTCCCTGCCACCCACTCTGCCTGCGGCCGTGTCCTCCTCATACAGTATAGGAGAAGTCCATTATGTGTTTCTCAGGGGATTCTAATGTGACAACTGCTTTGGTCTACGTGCTCACGGACAGGGCTCTTGGCTCATGCGTGGAGAATTTCAGATGTACTAAAGCACTTCTTTTGCACAACAGGAAGTGGTAGTTATGTGGCATTTGGGAACCAATGTCTGCAGGTGTTCCCAACGTTTTGCCACACTGGGATCAACACTGGTTTGCAGTGTTGAGTACATCATCCACAGGTCTGTTTGGTGCACATGTAAAAACCCAATTGTGAACCAAAAGGACTGACTCACTTGCTCACTTTCTCTCGTGGTTGCTTAGCAATAACCACCAGTCTGTTTTGTTTGAGATTCTCTACTTTGCTCATTCACAGGATTTGTGCCAGTCTCCACGGATGAGTGTGTATCTGCCCGCGCTCAGCCTGCGTCATGACAAAGTCCATCGCACTCGCGTGCAAAACCTCAGCTCGGGAACTGAGGCAATGAGCGGTGACGCACTTGGAGCATTCTGGGCCTCGTTGGTCGGGGGTTTGTGGAGGAGTGAGAAATCCCCGGACATTCAGTATGTCACTCAGAGGAGAGTCGTGACCCCGGAGGCTGGATGGAGAACCTGGGTGACTGACTAACTGTGGGGTCATGTCTGGGTAAATCTGGCTGGCAGTGTGTGTATGTGTGTGTGTGGGGTGCATTATTCTGACATCTGGAACTTGCAGTATTACCAGAGCAATTGTGTTAGATAGCCTCCATTTTCCACATATACACATATACATATACATGCAAGGGTTAAACTGTGGCTGAAACTATTATTTTCATCATTTAATTAGCACAAATTATTAAAACTATGAAAAATAAGGGCCTAGGTGACGTCTTTCTATTTAAGAAAGTACTGTATCTCTACATTTGTCAATAGGACGTTTTTACAGTATAAGATGACACTGTGTTTTATTAGATCTGCAGAAACAACACATTGCCAGTCTTTGAGCTGGCTCTGTTTCCCAGAATTTTTTTGTGATGCCAGTTTTTCTGAGTCTTTTGAAGAGCCTGTCTGAACTTGGAGATAACTTACTGCTCCTTTTATCTGGCTTTGACAACAGTTTAACATTTCCATTTACGGGAAACAAAGCAAAACAGGACACTTTCAATTGAGGCCGACAGACAGCTGCGTCTGTTGCCAGCTTGTCAGGCCTCGACAGAGGAGCTCGAGGATCAGTTTGATTCACTAATCAAAGACTTCCACTTGCCTTTGTTAACATGACCACCTAGCCTGTGAGCCAGAGGCACAACAGTGAAAAGCAACGTAAACACATGACACTGAGGCAGTGTATTCTCTCCCACCAATTTACTGGCATTAAAGTACATAAAAAAATACTGGAAAGTTAAATGTTTAGGATATGATGTGGAGATTGTAATACACAGTAAGGCTGTGATGTCACTAAAACGTGTCTTTGTGCTTTGTTTCTGCGAAACCGCCCATTTTTTCTTGCTTCCTGTATGCTCACATATGGCATATGAAATGTGTGCTTCCTTGGAGTTACTATTTAACTTCAGAAATGTTCATTCTCTATTTGGAATGAGAAGAATGCTGCCTGACAGTCTGAGATGGATCCTGTTTCACACTCCATTGAGTAGCGAGCAGCACTTGTTTTCTGGCCTCCTGGATGCTATTCTTTGGGTGTATGTGTGCAGTTTGGATGGGGTGGGGGGCTGCTGGGGGTTGGGGAGGTGACTGTGACCTTGAGAGGCCTCTCAGCGTCCCAGTAAGAACCGCTCTCTCATCTCCTGACCAATCAAATACAGTAACACCGGCCCCTCCTGGGAACCATGAGATTTACTAGAAAACGCCACTGACAGCCTGAAGAGCGGTGGTGAAATCACAACTCTGTTCGCCAGCCCTCCTGAGACCTGTGCTAAAAGCCCCTCTTGTACCTCACTTTGCACTGGCCCACTTAAAGCAAAGGCTGAACTGGTATCTGAATACATGGTGTGTATGAACGTGGCGCTCACGGACACGCTGAAGCTGAGCGCTCCAGCTGGGATTTATGGCCTCGGGTAAATCTTAAATATGTCGACCTGTGTCTGGGAGAGTCTTACCAGGCCTATCAGGTACGGGCTTCCTGCGTCACCCAGCAGATGAGATGTGAAGCTCTGAAAGGCGACCGCCGTCGCTCTCCGCGTGGGGATAACGACAAACTGCACAAGGAGAGAGAAAGAGTGAAAAATACATGAGATGGTGTAAGGTAATGAAGAGACAGAGGTACAAAGATTCACTCAGCCGTGTTAAAACAACTCTCGCAGCCTTCAATTATGTAGGCACAGCCCACCTCGCCGGGTCAGAACACCCCAAGCGGACTTGTCAGTCACAGTAGAAATGTTAGTAATGGCCTGTCTCTGTCTCTACATACTCACCACTGTCTCCATCCACATTACAAATGAAAGAGCTGCTTGCTACACCCACTTTATTGAAGTCTAATTTCATTTGGCTCTCTCTCTTGTTTTCACTTTTAGACACCAAAACCAACATCAGAGGAAGCCCCCCCCCCCTTGCATTTGTGTCCATGAGCGGCGTATGAATCACTCTCGGTAAAGATGGTACTCATCAGCCCCACCCAAACTGTAGCCAACAAGGTCCGAGCCCACTCACACACTCAAAACTGTGTCTAATTGGATGATCGCCGTTTGGTGTAGTTTGTTGCAGGAGTTTCCAGTGACCCAGTGGATAAGTATAGGTTGTCAGTACTCACCATTAAAATGTCTGCTGTTATGGCCCAGTTCAGGAAAAGCAATGTCTCTCCTATAAATATGCAAACCTACAGAAAGAAGAAAACAATTGGCCATTTAGCGGCGCTAATTACAATCAGCCAATTTCCACTTGGACAAAAGACTCGAAACCAGACATGAAGCCAAAAGAGGAGGTTGCAGTTATTGCTACCGTGTGTGGGAATCCGCTGCTGAATAAAAGTGCTTTGGTTGCTGTGGTTCAAAAACATGTTATTATGCTGTGCCCCAATTATACGTGGAGGTGCAGGCCTTCATTTTGGTCCCATTGAGACGGGTATTTAGCCTGCGAGCTGAAAAACAGCGCAGGATGATAAGGATTGTTTATTTTTGTCCATGCGTTCAATGTGGAAACATTTTAACACTTCCTAAGTTTAGATCCAGCTGTGAGATTTGAATTTATGTCCTACTTCTGAATGGGTGGAACAGAAAGTGTAAGCTTCAAATAACATGGTAGACATACTGTATAGTGCACTATACATGTACATGTAGGCGACTGCATGGAAATGGACTGGGAGCAGCTGGTGTTGCTATTTGGCCACTTTCTCAAAAACAAACCCAGAGGGATTTGGCTTCAGTGGAATCTCATGTATCTGTATTGGCTGGTTTCGTCTGGCACGGTTTAACACGGCCGGTTGATGTGTGTTTCCTGCTGGGGAATAACCCTCGTGCCAGTGAGCCAGACCTACAGTACAGTACAGAGAGCCCACAGAAGGAGCCTGACAAGGGAGATGTAGAAGTCAGTCCTGAGAGCTGCGAACCAGACACCGTGACCGACATGTTGCCTCTCAGAGGACAGGCCTTCCCTCACATTAGCTGCATGTTGACGAGACAACAGCTGCCAGGGGGCAATCGCCTCGGAGCAGCAAAGCAGACCGTTACAGCCACGTCACGCCTTATAATGTGACACATCTGTCAGCGCCTCACCATGAAACCAGAGCTGATCACTTACAACTGCTGCTGCACTGTACGATGATTTAATAATGTACAGTACACTGAGAGGAAGCTAAGTCACGTGTTTGAAGGCCTGTTGTATGTTTTCATATGGCAGCAAAACTTTGTTCTTTAAAACAAATGAGAGCATCAATGGCCTGCATCTCTACCCTTTGTGTCCAGTACAAAGATAGAAATCTGGTCACTCAGGTTCATCGGTAAAAGCCCTTTCTGTCACACAGTGTTTGTCAAAAATTGAGTTGGACAGATCTGTAATCATCTAATTAATATGGATACTTCTGCACTTCAGGTTTAATTGGCAGAGTCACGCGTCTGCCAAACACCTGATAAATGTGTACCTTTGACCTCAAGGGAGTTCATATCCGTTTTAATTCATTCAATTAAAATCACCACTTATACAAGAAATGATTAGTCATTTAGGAACTACTTTGTTTAGCAGCTGCTGAAAACTACAGTATGGAGTATTTAATAAATATGATTATTATGTAATGTTAATTATTTTTTAATGGTATGGTGTGTTATTGTTTGATAAAAGCCTTAATGGCTTAATGTCAATATTAGATACTTAAACACACCTCACATATACTGTAAAGGAGTACAACACCACAAACTCAAAGGCCAGACATGCCAAGATCTGCCAAGGTCAGATATTTAGGATACGGAAGCCTGTTTGTTATGTGCTTACACGCATGGGAAATATTTTCCATCTTTTACAGCTTTCCAGTATTATAACCGCCCGACTTGTTGAGAGTCAGTTCCTATTCCTTGTTCCTGATAAGAGCGAGAAATTTCTGCCTGCTGAGTCCAACAGTCCCAGAGTGCATTGTTTTGGGGCAGTGATTAAGTTGCACCCTTTCCTGCCTCACAAGGCAATTAGACGCACGAGCTCTCTGGGCATTTGCCTGAGACTCTTAACTCCTTGGCCAGAGGAGTTATGAGCCACAGCTACCTGCGGCAGCTCCTGAGGCCATCTCAATCTAACCTGCAATTAAGGCTTTTCATTGTGAGCCGCGACACCCACTCACTGCCTGTGGGCCTGAAAGGAACTGGCACCAGGCAAGGTGTCCTCTTGCTGCTTTATTCTTAATTCACCCCACCTGATAAGCTTCCACTAAGCCCTCTCTTGTTAGACTGGTTTCCAGACTTTCCCTTTTAATTCTCGCCCCCCAAAGCTGATCCATAATTTACATACTAATATTGCTTTTTGTCAGAGGAACATTTTTCATTGTTGATTCTTGGGAGAGGGAAAGCAAAAAAGGACCTAATCACAGCTCCCTCCACTGCTCGATTGAAGGAAGAATAATCCGAATCTTACGTAAGCTCCTACGATACTCTTCTTGGCCACCACGAAGATCAGGCAGATGAAGATGGCCGAGCCCAGCATGCTGACGGCGCACACGAGCGGGTCGGCTCGCTCTGTCTTCTGGCGACAGAAGCGTGTGGTGGCTGCCCCAATGACCACGCCCAACAGCCCCGTAACACAGGTGATCGCCCCAAAGATCAGGCTAGACAGGGGAGCAGGGACGAGAGGATATAAATGACTATTTCAAATATTATGCAAATTTTTAGTCCATGCAACCACACAGATTAAGTTTCAGCTAAAATATGCACCTTTAACAATAGCAAGGGTTATTATAAAGGGTGCAGCGTTGAAATACCTCCAAGATAAATAAAGCTACAGTACGTAATCCACCTAAACCCAGTTCATCCAGCTTTGTATCCTCGCACACAGATGCTGGTTTAAGATTAAGCCAGTAGTTCAAAACCTGCACTCTGCGTGAAGTCATTAACCTCTCACCTGTCTGTGCTACTGCAGATCTCTTTTGTGCAGGCCTCTGCCGTCTTCTGCACCACCTGGGCCCTGACCAGGTACAGAGGGATCCACATGCCAAACGCACCTGTGGCAAACGACACCGCCGCCGACGCGAGGGAGGAGAACACGTAGCTCCGACTAGACACAAGGAAACAGAGACAAAATCAAACAGATGATTATCTTGACTTAGAAAGCAAATAAACTATTACAAAGCTACTGTTTTCTGTCCCACATCTCAGTTGCCCTCATCTGATAAGAACAGATAATAAAGGAAAACAACAAGAGTTTGGAAGGCTATCTGGTTAGGCAAGATTAACATTGTCACCAATGTGAGAAAAAGAGAGTTTAAATCTGCTCTGGTGCTCAATGGTAAAGTGAAATGACACGCAGTTAAGGTTGACAGTTTTATGTGGGAGACAAAAATAACACAGCGTTTAATGTTTTTCATGTTTCCAAAGGTGGTGAATGTGGGAGACTGTGCACAGCTTAAAGGGGGATGTCAGAGGTTGAATAAGTGGTTGCTCTCCTAAAATAGTTCCCATAAACCTGCATGGCTATATTACATTAACTACATAGAGTTTATAACATTTTTAGAGGAAATGTAGCCCACTGGTCACATACTAACAAGGGCCTACAGAGTCATGGATGCAAAGCTCCGTTCACAATTCAGCAGTATTGCAGAGTGGAGGTGAGTGAATGATTCTGCTTCACCGCGTCTGGTGTTGACATTTATATCCCTCCAACAGCTACTATATATTAATGTGAATCTATGCGAGAAAGTGTTTGCATCTAATAATCTGACAGTTATTTTCTCACTTAACCCATGTTTGTTTGGGAAAGCAGCTCATTTTCATATGTAAGAAGCTGAGAGCAAATGCTTGAAAACTGACTTGAAACTCAAAATAGCTGCTGATTCATTTGTTATCTGACTTATCGATTAATGGACTAGTGTAAGCTCAATTGCAACCATTGCTCTTAGTCACATCTGGAGTGGAAAATGTATGTATGTATGTTCTCTAAGACTCGTGGCTTACTTCTTGGCGAGCGCCTTCATGTCACAGAGCCAGGAAGTGCGGGTCTTGATGCGTCCTCCCATCTGGTCAGCGCTGCCTCTCTTCGGCTCGGGCACGAAGAACAGGATGAGAGTTCCTGCAGTGATGCCTAAGACGGGGGACACCTACGGCGACAACGAAGACTTATGAGACCTGAGACCATGTTAGCACATCACATGTGACGTCCATATGAAGCGTGGATTAAAAGGGGGGGGGGAAGACATGAGATGCAGGACAAAGAACAGAGTGTTTACAACCTGAATGGACGGGCACTGTGTTTGCCGATACGCCTGACATCCTATACAAGCCCTCTACAGCTAAAAACATTCCCTCTGCTTACTCTGTTGGCACTGACTCTGTGTGTGTGTGTGTGTGTATGTGTGTGCATGTGTACATAAGCATACAAGACTCCAAAAGAGCCTTTTGGCTTTGAGAGCTGCTTTGTGAGCGCTGTGCTGAGGTGAAAACCTCAGAAGTGCCCATCTGCGATTACGCTCACTATCATCTTTTATGGGTTATGAGGTAGCATGTTTGTGCATGTGTGTGTCTGTGTGGAGAAGACAAAGGCAGAAGGCAGGATGGGGTGTGTGGGAGAGGATTTGTTTGAGTAATACAAATTGCTCACAAAAGGAAAACCAATTTCATCTGTCAGGGGAAATTCATCATATTATATTTGGTAGTCCATTTATATGCATACGTACTGCGGTACTGTGAAACATGTGTGTATGTGTATAGGCATGTGTGCGTGTGTGTGAATGTGAGAGTGTGTCCTCAGGTTTTCCACAGAGGGAGTAATTCTGGGTCTAATGTGGCTCATTACGTGGCTGATAATGCGGCTCAACATATTGGTTATGGGTATGAGGATTACACCAACGCTGAGCATTTCCTTTCCTATATTGTGTCTCCTCTCCGCTCGTCTTCTGCTGGTGTGGAGCAGCTGAACTGGATCGACATCTACATCAGAATCTGATTGTGTGCTCTGGGCGACAGGCAGCTTGATGGAAAATATGGAGCTCATCTCAAAGAAAGAAATGAAATAGTTCAAACAAACGGTTGGCAATCTCACAAATTAGCTCTTGCCCTCTCTTGCTCCTCATTTCTGGGCATCCCTTCTGTTCCCTCTTATCGTCCACGCTTTTGCTAAACAAGGAAAGTCGCTGGAACACATTGGGCAAAAACAAACGGAAGCACAGCCGTGTTTTTTCCTTAAAGCAGGAAACTGAGACTGTTTCATGTCTTGGTAGTTGTTTTCCTCCACATGCCACACCGGTGATTAATTAGCTTTGAGATTGTTTTATTGGAATGTCATTGTGGCTGCTGTGGAACAAACCGCCCGGCTCTTTGTGTGTTTTTTAATGCTCCACCAAGACAAGAAGAAATGGATGTCCTGTTTCCTCAAACCCAGCAAGCTGTCATGTCCGGGAATCTCTTCTAACCACGACATGCTGGGAGAATGCTTAATGTCTTCCTTTAAATGTCAGCCAGTTGATAAGAGGAGTCAGGTCATAATTTGTTTCAAGGATTTTAAAAGCTGACCCTCAAGTCAGCAGCTCCTGGGGAGTCCTGTTAGGCCTTTCATTGGTCCTCTCCATTACTGCTGGTATGCCTTATAGAGCTGTTGGCTTTGAAACGTTTTGTGTTGAGTGGGGTCCCAGTAAAGAAAGCGCTATGACAACAGTGATTTATGCTCCTGATTTAACACCTGTGTGTTCTCTTAAGTACGCAGTATAAGTGTGCTACTGCAAAAAAAAAAACAGTCTAGTAAGGATTTTTTTTCTTCGAGCAATATCCTATCAAAGTACGACATCTCAGCAAATTTCTGCTGATAAATTTCTCTTGAGAGTTTAAATTAGCCTTTAATTAAACGGGATCTAGCTTAATGCTCTTGGAGCACCTTCGGGGCATTTGGTGAGCCAGTCCGTAGTGACAAATGAGTCTTTGCCAGGTCAGACTAAGAACCCTGTTCCCCTCTCTATCACTGCCCCGCAAAAAAGCCAAGTGCAATCTTTAGGGCTCATTTTCTACACATTTCTTACAACTTTCTCTGAACAACACCTACTCCTCAAAAGCTTATCAGGACCTGAAGGTCATAACTTGCAGTCCATGCCTCATTGTTCTCTTTTGTTTAAAACAACACAGATGCAATGGTAAGATAGTGCACATGCATTTTGAATCGTGTCCTGAGCAGTACCTCGAGCAGTCACTCCCCAGTGTGTGCAGATAACAGCGAAACCTTGCTATGTTTCATTAAGTTCCTGCACTGAAAAAGACACTACACACAGGTTCTGGAGGCAGTGACACCTCGTTATTTCACCTAGGCCGACATTGATCCTGCCTCACCGGAGACGACCTCCTTGGGTAAAGTGTGATGAAAGATAAATGTGTTTACAGCACATGAGACAGAAAAAGCTTCACCACCAGCTGGGATTTCTAACTCAAATCCACTTTACTCGCTGCAGCCATTGGGTCAGAACTGAACTGCAGCGACATATGGCTTTTTTTCCCTTTCAGCTTGAACACATATTAGCAGATTTTTTAGTTTTTTTAGTTTTTAGAGAAACAATTTTTAGAAAAAGTTTTGCAGGAACGCTGGTGGCTGCACTGCTGATAATGTGGATGTGTGCGGGAGATGTCCAGCCTTAAGCTTCCTCTGCTCTGTCACTTCCCTACAATGTCAGGGTCTGTTCAGCTATGTGCGCCCTCCTGGTGCTTCTGCCAACACTGACCCCTCTAACCCCAGATCCATGAGAGGCCTCACCACCAAGCCCTGCAGGAGAGGCCTCTTTATCTTTGTTTGTGCGTGTGCTTTAATGATGATGATGTCCTTACCCTCAGTGCCCAGTGCCAGTCCCCTGCTGCCTCCTTGGCGCTGGAGCCCAGGATGTAACCCAAACCACTGGAGAGAGACAGAAAGACATGGCACCAAACATTATATACATCACTCTGAACTCAATCAATTCATGGTATATATAAAGTACGTGAGTCAGTATCCTGAGAAAGCTGAGTCTGCCATTTCTATCACCTACAGTAAGCTTACGCCTACACCAAACATCCTGTTGGTAGTGCGATTAGAGCTGCGTTGAGTGTTTGGGTTCTGGACATGGAGAGCTTCTGACAGTGTAACTGATCAAAGCACCTTGGCCAGTTTGGTTGCTCTATTTGTGGACGTGTAATTTGTGCGTGTGGTAACGAAACGCAGGTGCTAAGTTGTCCGCCATGAGCAGACGGAGCGCCATACTACCAATGTGTGTCAGGCCGGAGGCTGTGTGTTGTCACAGTGTAATCCAATTTCATCACAGTTTACTTGAGTTTAAGGGTGTTTTGTGAATTGTACAGAGGAATAACAGCGAAATGCTTCGGGGGAAATGTTGCTAGATGAGATGAGATCAGATAAAGGGGCCCCTATGCCGTGATAAGCCTCTGCTGCTAGATAACATCAGCATTTAAAGGACAAAGAGGATTCAAGAAGTAAGCTCAGTTTGTACCTCCAGTACAGTGTACAGTTGTGGAGAATCTATGCTAAGCAGCACTAAGTCTCTCTTGGTGGTCCAGTACCTTAATAAGACATTTTATGTTGTTTTCATCTTCCCTTTTTGTCACCTGTCTTGACATTATTCCTCCAGTTTATGAAGCTTCTTGACTAGAATTAGCCAGTAAAAAGTTAATTAGACTTCCTGATTCTTTAGAGAACCTGTTTGTCGGCATGTACTGAGCCTCTGGCCAAGAGATGCTGTTTTCAATTAGAATAGCAGATTGGAGCAATAGATGATCAAACGTTGCCAACGGCTTTACAGCCGGTTCTTATCAGCATTGGTTTGTGAGAAAGGCGAGGCACGTTTAGCTGGTTTTACTCACACATCTACACACTCAGAGCAAAGGGGGAAACAGTGTACGGTTGTGCCTCCATGATTAGTTCTCCAAAAATAACACCGCAGTATAAACAGGCTCAGACAGCATATGATATTTCCAGTGAGTGACTAACAGCTAATCTTATCAGAGTCCGCCCATGGAGTGTTTGGAAAGTTCAGCACCCACAATAAAACCAGCACGAAAAATTTGCACACATCAAACACCGGCGTCGAACAGAAGGCGAGGTTTAAAAATTATAAGGGAAAAGGGAGAGCAGGGGAATCCATTTCCTGTGAATGCTGCCTAATTCCTGAGGTCATTTCCTGGAAATGGTCATAACAACCTCAGTAAAGACAAACAAGTAGGAGACTGGATAGGATGTTTGACTGCACTTTACTGAGGCCCACTCCTATTGTCTGTGTTGCTGGGCAGTTTGCTGTGACCCAAACATTTTGGCACCTCGTAACAAAACCACTCAGAGAGCAGTTTAGTCTTTCCTTTTCCTCATCGGTCCAATTGTCACCAATTTGCCATTAAAATCTCACATGATTGGTTCATTAAATTAGTTACATAACCATTCATCACTGTGGCTTGGTCTGTGACAACAAATGCATGTGACGTGTTTTACATGCATTATGTACATACATGCGTGATGCTAATGTTTGCAGTGATGGAGAGACTGCAGCACATGTCCCCTTTACTTTGCATTTCCTTTGTGATTCTGCATGCAGTAGCTGGGAAACAGCGCAGCATGCGGCAGCTCAGCCACATGCTGTCAGGCGCTGTATATAAGGATAAACCTCAAGTGGCTCCTGTGCCGCATCCAGCAGTATATTCATCTTTTATTACTTTGCTTTGTTTGTTTTCTCCCTGTGGCCCTTTTTCTGATTGAATGAACTGAAAAGGCTGGAGATTTGAGCTTAATAATACCTCCTACTCCCACACTACCACGCCACATCTCCAAAAAGCCTTCCACCCTCCTTTAAGCTTCACACCATTGTAAGTTCTGCTTTTCTTCCTGCAGAAGGCCTGAGCTCTTTGTGTGGCTGCTTATGAAAAAAAAAGAAGAGCCAGATAGGAGCATAGCTGACCTTGTCAATGTGAGGATAATTTCAGTTATCTAAGCTCATGCTTCTGATTCCTTTCCACCTCTGGAGTTAACATTTGAAGACTGGACTGTATTGGATTAAATTATCTAATATAATAATATATAAGCTATATTCTCATAAATATGTGCATGAATGTCTCCCAGACTGGCTCGCACATCTTGCTGATTCCACGTGTCTGCTTCAAGAATACAGGATCTGTCTGGCTCTTACCTTCCCAGAGGGATGGCCAGGTAGAAGACAGACAGCATCATGGTCCGGCTGTTATTAGTGAACAAGTCTCCTATGATGGTGGGAGAGATGGAGGAGTAGCTGGACTCTCCGATGCCCACCAGTCCCCTGGAGAGCACAAACAGCCAGTAGTACTGCGGAGAGAGAAAAAGAAAGAGAAAAAAAGATATAGGAGTTTTGTTATCAAGCTACATATTTATCCTCATCAACTTTTCATCATTAACTCTGCCTTTAAACCCGGGCATACTGATATATTTGAATATGAATATATATAGCAGGACTCTAATGTCACACATGTATTTCTGTGTATACAGCACAAGATACAGTCACTTGCTGTCAGCATCTTACTGATTCAGTAATGATTCACCACCCGAGTGTTCTGACGCAGTTTGAGAAGTCACGTGTTTTTGTGATACATCCATCCACCAGATCAACAGAGGTGGACACTCCTGAATCTGACATACAGGACTGCACAGTGAATGAACACACACGTCACGCACGATATCACAACTTACAGCTTTCATAAACTAATGATGTTTTTGCATTTCTCCACAGTTCATGCACATAAAGGCTATCACATTGATTTGAATGTTGAGATTTAATTGCAAATGGCCCCAACATGGCAAAGGTAATCTTGATCAACCAAAATACATTTTACTTTATGAGATAGTGAAATAGCATCCCCTCTGTATTTTTAGCCATATCAAATTATGACAGCACAT
>JBAJHX010000067.1:4333322-4369992 GCA_037176925.1 Amniataba percoides
ACACACACACACACACACACACACACACACACGCGCACACACACACACACACACACACACACACACACACACACACAGGGGGACTAGAAACACCGGACATCCAGCTCTCTCTTTGATTGGCCAGTAGAACAAAACCTCCTGGGATGACTCACCCCTTATGATTCAATGCCACTGTGAATAGAGCATCAGGGGGGAGATGCAGACACACGTATGTTGAGTGTGTGTATGTGTGTCTGCGTCTGTGTGTGTGTGGGTGTGTGTGATTGATATTCACTGAGCTTGTACAGATACATTTCCCTATGAAACAAGAGTTTCCCCTGAAGAGAGCACCTGTGAGGCTCTGTATCCGGCTGTGGGATACCAACAGCTCAGCAGCCTGTGATTTGAGGCACCGAGACACTTGTCTGGTTGTATATGGAATAACTGACATTTCTACTGAAAGTGACTGACAGTGATTCAGTTTGAAGAAGTGGGAATGGAGGCACTGAAAAGGCACCTTAATCCCCCAACTGATGCAGATATACACAGAAAGTATTTTGATGCTTTCAAGTGCTCCCTTTAAGCTCTGAGGTTAGACGAAGTAAATTAGTTTGTCACAGATTGAACCGCTCCTACTTGAAAATAAGCAGTTTTTTAAAAATCTAATATAGAAATCATGTGGCACAGAAGTACATTATGTCTCAGTGGCAGAATGCAAAATTAAAGGACTTTCATAGACACATTTGATTCATTTGATACAGTCTTCTGAAAATGAAACTTAATTAGCTAAAGCTAAAAAACGGGGGAAATACTACCATTTAGCTGTACAGTGTCACCTGTGAGTGATGCAGGAAACTGTAATATTATTATGATCTGTGCCATTTTTAAAGCCAGTTCTCACTGTTTTGCGTCATATGATTATGATTCTGAAAATATCTGATATCTTGTCATCCATGTGATGTCTGATATATTATTAGGTGTATGATTTTAGCGTACAGCTCTCCTTCTGTAGCTGAGGGCACTGTTATACTTGCAGTCGTGAAACCTGACAGGCAGGACATAGAGTTATAACCAAGGGACAACACTTTGAGGAATTTGAATGTCCACCAGCTGCCAGAGACAGAATTAGAGGAGCAGGAGAAGCACATCCTATCTGCAGGTCTGTACATGTCTGCAGGCAAGGCGTTGTCATTCTGTGCCATTTACAGCACCGACAAGTGTCACTTTGACCTGCTCACCATGGCCAAGGTGTGTGTCTAGGTGTCAGCACTCATCACATTGCAAACATGTCGCCCCGCCTTTGTGCCTCTGCCCTTTCTGTCAGTACAAGGCCGACTGTCTGTTGCAACCGGAGGCTTTTGTATGAAGAGTAAACTATGGATGAGTAATGTCTGTTAGTCAGTGAAAAAAACTTCCAGTATCCACTCTTGTATTGGCTCCAAAGGTCTCAGGATGAGGCTAAAATTATCTATGTCCTCATAGAGATTAAACAATCAGTTTTATAATGCTTTGTAGGAGAGGCCTGCTATTTATATTGCCTCACAACAAAAGAGTCAGTCACTCAAATTGCTGCTTCAAACAGCTCATTCAGTTCGAATCTCTGTGAGATTTTGCTGCTGCTATTTATGGCCAACGTGTCTGTGTGCCACCATGGTATTGTGGTGACTCACCTTAATGATGAAGATACAATTGTTATTGAATGTCACATATGATGTGAGAACCACACTCACCATTACCCTTACCAGTACAGTATAACAAAATCCAACCAGTAACCCAACCCTGCATACCACTGTCAAGAATCTCATCACACACAGGACGTGTCGGGCACCATACGAGACCCTACTCTGTAAAGGAACATAACACCATATACTTTATTACATAAACGTTCCACTGTGACAACAGAGATGCATGGACAGCTGCTCCAAAGACAGCAAGTGAATGAATCCCTCCATGATAGTGGACTGCCACTACTGTGTATTTGGCATGAGCTGCTGGCTGACACATCTCTGACAACACCACCCACGAAATCAGAGGCAAAGCAAGAGTCTGTTTTATCTTATTCTTAACAGGATGAAGCTTTCATAACAAAAGCGTCTTATTTTCAATCCTAGCTGACAAACGTTTGGGTACTTGTGGCATTAGAGCCTGCTGTCTGTACCAAAGTCACACACGGAAAAATACCTGAAGATTTCCACTGAGACAAGTGAAGCAACGCTTCATGAATCTGTGAGTGACTTTACAGGTAGAAAAATTCTCATTGATTCAAAGGAGGAAGAAACATTATAATAACAGTGTGAGCACTGGGAAGAGAAATTCCCTACATGGAGTCGTAATTATTCTGTCTGCGGTCTCTATATTGTTTTAAAAAATGTCACTAGCTTTTCCCCTTGCAGATTTTTAGTATTTTACTAAGGATTACTCATGTGACAGTATGGTATTACAGTTGACAATTAATTAGCACAAGGCAATGTGAAAATATGATACAGAGGCTGAAAAGGCTTAGTAAGTGTACTTCTGAATTATGACAATGGAGACTTAGCAGCGTGTATTTGTTTAACAGAATGCAGCCTGGAGGTTTTGTACCATCTCTGGTGTATTATATTTAACACAACACTAAATCGCTGTTCACTGGAGTTCTGGGTCTCATCTTGCATCCATATGGAGCAGAGAAATTTACTATTCTCTCTGCCAGCTCGCTATGATATTCAGATGAAATGAAAATGAAAGAAAATCAATAGTCATTACTGCAAAGGTTAGGATGGGACATCACATATATTTTATCATCTTGATCTTTCCGCTGCAGACTGGTAATAAGCTGCAAAGAGGAGAAAGACACTGCAACTGAGAGTGAGATAAGGAAACGAAGGTGCAATGTCTTCTTTTTCGTCATCACCAATAGTGTCCAGTGCACTGTGGCAACAGGCTGTTGTGTTTTCTATCAGGTGTGCAGTACAGGTGGGAGTGGCAGCTTTGTTTCTTCTTCCTTTAATGATTAATGGGACTGCCTGTGTAGGGTGTAACACATAACTTTGCTTTGAGTAGGACACCAGAGCCGACCAAATATGTCTCAACTCTCTTCTCATGCATCACATCTCTGCCTCCTGGATTCCCCTTCATGCCCCAAACATTTCTACATTCCTCACATTTCTGATCACCGCTAATTCTCTCCAAACCCCTCCGTTCAGACCTCACCCGTGTTGGATTACCAGTGCGTTGGCTGCTGTTTGATAAACACCACATGCGGCCTGGGAAATACCCATGTGGTACTCTCGTCCCTGTCAAACTCAGCAGCTAATTCCTGCTGCAGAAGCCGCCATCAAGCGCTGCCTCGTGCCAACGTAAACCCTTTTTCTTTTATTCGATCTTTCAGCCTCTACGAGAGCTGCAGAGCTTGTCACCGCGGCTGCAGCAGACCTTTCTGCTACCTGCTCAGTGTGTGAGCCGCAGCTGGGGTGAATTACACGTTGCTACAAATACTATGCTGGCAAGAGTGCTCTGAAACATCATCTTTTGCGCATTACCAGCACATATTATAAGCAAACACATATGGTAAGAATAAGGAAAGGTGCTTGTTTGGGTTCTAAACAGAAGAGGCAGTAGAGGGATGTGCATGCAGTTAAGCTCCAGATTGTTATCCAAGCTGCAGCATTAATAAAAACATGCAGTTATTTTTTCCCAGGGATACTTTCCTGTGGCGGGTGACATGGCACCGAGCGGAGGAACTCGAGTGCAGGGCGAGCAGCTTTTCTTTCCTGCCATTTTCCTGCAGTAACTACAGGAGCAGCCAACTTAATGACAAGCTCCAGCTGAAATGACAGAGGACCCTGCCTGTCTGTGTTTCTGTGTTTGTGTTCTTGTATACTACCCTTGTTACTGGGACTAATGGGATATGAAAACTCACACATACAGGCACAAATGACTTACACACACACACACACACACACACACACACACACACACACACTCTTTTAATGATGAATGAAAACAGGGCACATGAGCAAACAACAGCCCTACCTTTGACCTTGACTTGCTGATGTATGAATCAAGCACATGTGTTTGACTAGGAGGCGTGTGGAGTGTGTGTGTTTGTGTGTTTCTAATTGATCTGTTGATGTTGATCGCAGCAGAAAGAGTGGAGCACACTCTTCAGACGATCAATCTGCATTCAGCCTCTTTTTCGAAGAAGTGGGCGAAAATATATCACCGATAATCTTGTGACCATAAATCCTCAAGCATGAAAACTAAAATAGATAAAGAAATAACATGACTATTTTCTACATCTATCACAACACCCCCACCTCTCCAATGTTGTGTTTGTGGGATGATTAAAAATAAAGGGACGATTGTAGATGCAATGGGACATTTATATTAAGAGGGGTTGGCAGCATGCTTGTTTAATTGGCCTTAAAATCCTGATTGGACTGGCGGTCACTTATCGGCAGTGCCATTGGTTAACCGACAGGAAGTGAGGGGGAAGGAGACAGGGGAGCAGGGTGCCAATCATCACCCAACAGCTGCCCTCCTCCGAGACGTGGCCTATAAAAAACAGCCTGAGATGGAGACACACATACACACACAGTGTGTGATGTAGATGCATCATCAGGTCATCGTTCTATTCTCGTCTCAGCAGGAGAGGGGCCGCTGAACACTGTCACAACGAAATTATTTGGCTTTGGGAATCAATAGTGGAGAAGATTAAACCTTGCTGCCATGCATGACCAGAGGAAGGAAGTCACAGGTGGCTCTTTCTTCTCCCTCCATTTCCCTTCATCCCTCCGTCTCCCCTAACTCCTGTAAGGTGCCAGTGGGAGTGACAACAAGGCAACAACAGCTGCCAAACTGCTGATAGAGAGAGAGAGTGACACAGTGAGAGAGAGAGAGAGAGAGAGAGAGAGAGAGAGAGAGAGAGAGAGCGAGCGGAGGTACCAAGGGATACCAATGAGGGCGAGACAAAATAAGAGCAGCTGTGAGTGGCCAAAACAGCTGATCAAGCACTGATAGCTCAACTTCCCACTGTGTGAAAGGAAATCAGAGAGGGCGGTGGGCATTTTGGATTGACATCGGTCATAAACCTATACAAGTGGCCACACCTCAGACCCAGTAAACAGTTTCCAGACCGCCATGGCTACAGCCTGGGATACACCCGCTGTGGCAAAAAAAAAAAAACTCACTTCTCCTGAGCACAATGCAGTCCACTTGTGGTTAAGTGCTTGAAGCATTTTGTGTGCAGTTTACGTCTCATGTGTTAGTGGAGCTCAAGCCGTAAGTCTTACACAGCACCTGTGGCCTCATTCCTTACAGCTCACATACTGGCTGAATGGCAGACTGACACCATGTTAAGACTGGGGCAATGTCAGTTGGTGTGTGTGTGTGTGTGCTGGTGTCGTGTTTCAGACAAGGTGGGCAGCCACACACAGACCAGGACACAGACAGTCTGCGAGCTGTTTTGAGCGCCGGCTCCTTATTAAGCCGCCGCCCCACTGTACATCCAGCCTGACTGACCCCAATAACTCCATGCTAAACCAGTGGTGGGTAATTACTATGCCAGCTTCCATCATCAGGGAGAATTCAATCCATTTTGCCTTAAAGCAGTTGAGTACCAGAGCATGTTAACTGGAGGAGACTACCTTCTCACAGATGACAAAAGAGCTCAGAACTCCCCCCAACCAAAGGTAATACCATCCAGGTGAAGCCCCTCTCCTCTTCCTCTATTCCATTAACCTTTCGTGGCCTTCTGTACCCGTCGGGACTGGTCCTGTTCACAGCTGTGTGTGGGTGTCAGTCACTTCAGATAGCCCCTGCCCGAGGGCCATTAGCACAGAGACCTGTCATTTCCAGTGGGAGAGCAGAGCTCTGTCCTGGTGCTCTGACAGGTGTGCTGAGCTCAGGTGAGATCTCCTCTGCATGCTGATGGACGGGCCGGAGAGCTCCAGGCTCAAACAGCACGCCTCAACCCA
Source organism: Amniataba percoides (assembly GCA_037176925.1). Classification (NCBI taxonomy): domain Eukaryota; kingdom Metazoa; phylum Chordata; class Actinopteri; order Centrarchiformes; family Terapontidae; genus Amniataba; species Amniataba percoides. The sequence continues at coordinate 4,339,259 of JBAJHX010000067.1, forward strand.
TATCTGACTGACAGCCATGAACACCTCATCTTCTTACAGAGAGCTGAGACCTCAGCTCTTCAAGCAATAATGACACACGTGCACACACACATGCATAATAGAAATGAGCACATACCGCAAGTCAATTTGTGTTGTGTAAGCTGCATTTGAAAAGGCTGGTGTTGCCAAATAACAGAAATAACTGGTGCTGCAGAGGCTGAGCTCACCACAGGGTATTTTCCATGTGTTGTCCTTTAGCATTAGAAAGTACACCGCTGCAGTTCAAAATGCATTCATCTTACCATACCATTCAGAGGCAAGACATATGTTTCTTATTTTCCTGCCAAAGGGGTGAGATTCATTTTTTTTTCTAGAACTGAGTATCAATACTTTAAAACAAACTAGGGAGAGGCACATTCTTATTCTGTATAATAATGTACTGAACCAAATATTTCCTGGAAACAAAACAATTATGGAATTCCTCTTACTGATTGTTGGATTCTTCCGTGAAACATACATCTTACCGGTCAGTAATAGATAAAACATAGACATTATGGAGAGCAACAATCAAAGTGCAAACACTGCTGCAGGTCTAAAAGACTCCTCTGCTGCTCAGCTAGGCTAGTATTTCCCAAAAGCTTGTCAGTAACTTCTAGATATGGGAAATTTTTCATTCCAGTAGCTCTGACCAAGAGCCAAAGAAAAGGGTCAAAGCTATCCTATACTCAAACTGAACCAGAACAGAGTTCATAAAGCGATTCTGACTCATACTTGTGTTTGTTCTACGACTTGGAACCGGCAATGTGTGGTCAGTGTTTTTTTAAAGAGTGAGGGTGACCTGGCAGCGGGGAAAGAGAGAGAAAGCTTCGGCGCACGCAACACCCACAGCCTGTAAAACACCTACGTTGGCAGTTTGCATTCCCAGGTGGACGAATGCTGCCAGGACAGAGGGAGCGAGGCCGGAGACAAGGCAGAGCCGGCCTGGCCTGCAGGTGCTCACAGAGGCACGGATTGTTCCCTCTGGAGACGGAAGCGGGGGGGAGGGGAAATCAGAGGAGACGTGTGCATACTGTAAACATATACACGCAAACACTGAGACTCTCTCCTCCAGCACCCTCATTACGTCAACCTCCTAACCTCATCTTCACACCTAGGCTCCCTGTCTGAGCCTTCCTGCTCTCACAGCTCAAGGCCCAGACACCCAGCATTCCTCAGACTGATGTGAGACGGAGGTCGCCTGGGGATCAGGGGCCAAGCGGAGTCTGAACCATGACAGGCCAGGACAGGCCAGGCTAACCAAACACACAGCCTGGTCAGCTGGCTGCCTCTCAGAGATCTGCAAATGCAGACGGCACAGAGGGTAAATCAGCTAACCATGCCCCTCCAGTAACACACACATACTGTGTGTGTGAGTCTGTGCGAGCGTGGCTGTGTGCATAATCCAAATAATGAGCCAATGCAAACAGAATTAAGAGTCAAACAGTTTCCTGTTTCTTGTTAGGATTTCAGACAAATCTCCCAGTGCAGAGCGTGCTGGTCAGAACACACATCAGCTGGAAAGGTCAGTGTGTTTTCACAAATTCAGACACCCTGCTGATTAAAAAACAAACAACATGTGATTGATTCTACACACCAGGACCATGACCAGATGTACAGACTTTTTCTACATGAAAAAGTCTGATTTGAAGATGATTGCTTTGAAACACACTGCCTATAATTTTTTTGTAAAGGAGAAGAAAAGTTGCTGATAGAAAATTAGCATGAGGGAAATATAGATTCAAACTATGCTGAAACTGGGTGGAAATGAGATTTGGAAAAGATGAAATGGCTCATTCACTGAAAAGCCAACAGACATTATAACACAGTTTTCTTTTTCCTGCTAGATATTTTTGTCCTTAACACACCCTTCAGCTCACCTAAAGTTAGCTGAGAACATCAAGTGAAGGAGGAAAACACTGGGCTGTATTCTCTCCCCCCACAAACTCAAACCGGCCTGCTGGCCCTCAATGGCACTTTGTGTGCGAGTTTGTTGGTGTTTGAATGACTTTGAGGGCACACGGAGACAAGACTGGGTCCTGTCCTCCAATAAGAGCGCCTTGCAAGGTATCTCCCTAAATGGTGAATTCATTGGGGTCTAGAGTGGAACAGGAAACCCTGCCCTGCGCCAGAGTCCTCAGACGCTCCGGGTACATGCGTGCAGGCTCGCAGGAGAACAGCATGCCTGGCTCCTGTGTTTTCCTCTCTATAGACCTGCCCTGCTGCTCCTGCTGCTGCTGTGAGGACATTTCTAAAAAATGTGAATGAGTTACCTCAAAATGTTTGGTGGTGGAACTGTGTTTCAAATCAGTGCAGCATGTAATGGAAATGCAAATACATTCTTGCAAAAACTGAAGGACTGATTTCTACTGTCATTTTAAATAGTTTCTATTTTGGGTCTGGACTATTTTTATCTGTTTTTCTGAAAGTCTTAAATCCTAAATCCTACAGTTAGGGAATGTTAATACACACAAAGAGACAAGAGGACTCATTAGCGGGTTGAGTATGTAAATTAACTCCATAATATGTGGCATTACTAGCTGTGAATTGTGCTGTAAATATTTCTAGGAAAGAAAAAAAAAACCCTTTCACTCTTTGTGTGTGAAAAAAGAAACCATGGAAAACAGTATTTGCTGTTAACAACCACCTGTATTGTATTTCATCATTGCCATTTACAGGAGGACAGGGGGCAGTTTGGGGTCAGAGCCTCTGTCTTTTATCTTTCCTTCCAATTCTAACACCAAAGCTAACACCAAAATATCTCAATAATTACCCTCATCACGCAGAGTGCCTTTAGGTGTTGAGCTGTGTTTTCTTGTGTAATTATGGGATTACAGGACACTTACCTGTTTGCAACAAGCCGATTCCACTGTCAGACACTCCGTAATGCCGCTGGATGTCAAGCAGTACCCCTGCAAACAGGAGGAGAGGGAACACATCAGTGTGGTTTCAGGACATACTGATAATCAGAACCGCAGGTATTGAAACGCTGAACTCCATTTGACATTAGCTAAATGAATCGTAGCTTTATGGTTGTCTTTTGTGGCTTGTGATTATTGCTGTGTATGATGGGTAGACAGTACTCAAAGGCCATCACTCACTTAACATCCCTGAAGAGCAATATAATATCCCTGATAAGTGCTCTCTTGGCTGCCATACAGTGCTAAACTTAAGTAAATGGCTGCAAAGATTTCACTGCAGGGTGTTATATGTGAACAATTTCTGGTGTTAATCACAAAATACGCCTCCTGTAAAACTCACTAAAGCACTTCCACGATCGGCACACACACTTTCTCTGCTATCAGCTTGCCAGTGGCTCGTGTAAACAGGTCTGGGGAGCAGTACCAGCAGCGGGGGGACAGGAGTTGATTTTGGCTTTACCAGATGACACTGCGACCGACTGCCTGAGGTCAAAATATCTGGTAGTTCTCAGTCACACAGACACACGGCGGCATCACATCGCTTGGCTGTGAGAAACTACACGGTGTTTGAAGTCGTCTCAGTCTTGTTACTGTAACCCAAGAGCAGTTGGAATGGAGGAAAGCCGCATAGTGTGCATGACTCTAATGCCATAATGAAGTGGATGGCACCTGGTGGCCAGAGGTAGGATGGGGAGCCCATGTGAACAGCTGAAATATCTGCCTGACGCAGAATTATGACTTGTGTGTGTTCAACGCAGCTAGCGTGTAAAGCATGCACAAGAAATCTCATAAACTTTTTAACACATCATAAACATCAGAAGATGAAGATGAAGAAGAGGGAGATCAGAGGGCGATAAATTGGAGTTAAAGAAATCCCTTTAAGGCTACCATACAATTTTAAGCACCAGTAAACAAGAAGCAACAAGTCTCGTCAAATGAATTTTGCTCCTCTTGGGACCACCAGCTTTGGAAGGGTTCAAAGTCTTATTTTCTCACTGGAAAGTAAAATAAGGCATCTTGAGACATCCTAGCAGCCAAGATGCGATGTGGTGTGCTTGGTGGTGCTAGCTGACGCTCTGTGAAACTGGCAGGCTGGTCCTGGGGATTGCAACACGGCTCATGAAAATGGAACAGCAGCATGACTAACATTTTAAAAAGCTGGCCTGCCTCAGATCCGTCTGCTCCTCTCCTCTGAGCCCAGCGGACCGGTGTAACCTACCATAACCTGACCTCCAGACTGCTGCACCTGAGTCTCTGTAACTTTTTGAAGTAACACAAGAATAATGCCCTTGTCCTGTCGGGGACTTTGCCCACGGAGGGTGACGCGAATGATCGCAGCCAAGCAGACAAATAACTGCACTCCACATAATTTGTTAGTTCTGCTCTGTATTTGTCAACAGAGGGATGCGGTGTGTTTCGAGGGCGGTGCGAAGCTTGAGGCAGGTGCAGGTTGGAGCAGAGACATACGTCACATTCCTGTCATCTGAGTCAAACCACCTGCTCACATTCTCACACTACGGGCAGCATTCTTGTTCAAGCTATTCTCTCACAAGTCTTCACCTTGTTTCTCTTTCATAATGATGTGGATTAAATGTGCGTGTATGCAAGCCATCACCCAGGTTCAGTGAAACCAACAGGTCAGTCACCAGTAAGATCAGTAATGAGGAGAACTCTCTAAAAAAACGTGCATTCTCCAAAAAATCTCTTGGATTTGCTGCATCACCTCTGCTTTAACATGTGGCAACTGTGTTTCTTGTTAGCAGTTCTCATAGCAGTCAGAGCAATGTGGTAATTTGCAGCTACCGCCTCAAGGCAGGTACGGCTCAATTTACATTTCTAGGTGGGTGAATCTTCCTATCTGGTGCAAGTTAAGGTGACAGAGGGAAGAAATCAGATCCCTTTGTTTTTGCACCTCAGGGATTTAGTTATTTCTCTTGTCCAAAAATAAGAAAGCAGGTGGCGGCTTCCTGAGCTGATCTGCCACGCTCGACTCACACAAAGACAGACTTGAAACCACTTGTAATCATAAAACACATCAGGTCGTCTTCCCTACATGGCCTTGGCAGACAGGCTGGCTGTGACAGTGACTCTGCCCCCCCTCTGTCAAGCCTGTCAAACAGCGACAACAGTGTTTAACAGTGTACTGTACATCTGCAGCTGTACTCTAATTAGCCTGGAAGAAGTGCACGCAAACACACACTCACACACACATAAACCCTTACATACACACGGCCTGCTGGGAGGGGGATTCCTACGCCAGATGGTGGAGCGTCCCTCCTGGACAGAGTCTGCATTTGTCTGAGCCACACCCGTCTACACTTACCACACAATTACCAGACAATTAATAAAGGTAGAGTTGGCATGAATGTTATTTAATGTAAGATAAAGAAAACCATGGAAATTAAATAAACTACAGCTGAAGTCATTATTTAATAAAATCCTGGCGTGACAAATAAAAACAAAAAACAAAATTAGATCTATTAAAAAAATAAAAAGTTAACATAATAATTATTATTATTATAACTATTACTATTTATTCCAGCAGCTAAATACCAATCCATTTAACTAAATGGTGGAAGTCAGTTCAAAGAAGTGGTGTTTATTGTACTAGATTCAAGTGCAATGAGCTGTGTAATGAACTGTGCTAATCTGTAAGGGATTACAGAGAGCCAGCAGCTCTGTGTTTGTTTTGCAGCCTATCGCAACTATCATCTCTGCTCTCAGTGAGGCCTTTTAATGCCTGGCACTGAAACTCAGTCCTTTTTGATTTCTCTTTCTTCCTGTTTTGCTAGTTCTCCCCTTCATTTCCCTGTCTTTTTTTCCCCCTTAACCTGGCTAAAGAACAGACTGGCCTGACTTTTGAGAAAAATGTAACGACCGTGTCTTATTGCGACGGAGAGATTCAGTATTGTATCAGATGATGAGGCAACACAACCCTCGACCAACCTGGCAGCGCCCAGCTCAGTTGCCATGGCAACGCTGTGCGGGCACTCAGAAAGATAAAGGTCAAGAGACCACAAAGGAACTCAGCTTTCCAAAATCTCCAAACAGTCTTTTTGCATTGCAGCTGCGTCTCACGACACAGCATCTGCCAACATGTTCCACAGGTTATATTACATGATGCCAGAAATACCTGGCAAAACCATGGCAACACTAAAAAAGAGGGATATTCTATCTTATAGCTACATATCAGGTCACCGCGGTGGTTGTAACAACATTGCAAATGTAACCCCGCGGATCCATTTAACTGAACGACGTTAATGAGTTTCTCAAGTCTCGGGCCTCCAGGGGTCTGTGTTCATCTGAGCGTGATGTCAAGCAAGAAACATCGCAGGAATGTGGATCTTCCTGACAGCACACAACAATAACAGCAGCTACTTCCATTTTCGTTCAAGGTAACAGCACTCGCACGGCAGAGCACACTCACAGCATCATTGCAGGCCACTCCCTCTGACACACACACAGCACTGAACACTCCCTTAGTTCACCTTCATACTAAACAAAACACACCTGACAGTCAAATCTAAATCAGATTCTCATCATTTTCTTAATGTTTTGTTATGTATTTAGCATTCTGACTTTGAATACACACCTGCCCTTGAGTCCATTTATTTCAGGTTCATTCAATTCAATCAACTGACTTGTTCTGTGATGTGTAACAGCACAGTCCAGACACACAATCGGGTATTCTTTGACACTTACGGCCCCCTTTCATGAGTTTATTGTGATGCTAAGCTGAAATGTACCGAGTGGCTGCAGACAGTCAAAACAGAGTCAGGGGCCAGTGTGGAGCTGACACTTATTCCACCCTCTCATAAAATCCGCCTTTATGACCACTTTTTTTTCAGCGTGGCTCGAGAAGAAATGACTCAAATTGGTGAACGTCAACACGCCACAAATGCTGCATTTAGAGCTGCGAGTGGTGAATGATCATTCTTCGATAGGAATAGTACTTTCTTTCAGTCTGAGCTCTTTCCCCTATAAGGTTACCAGCAGACTGCTTTCTAACCGTATGGGTGAGGATTTTTGAATCAGTGTAGATCAGTGCAACTCCAGAACAAACATATTTTCTTCCTTTCACATATTTTTTTAAAAGAAACTACGAACTATGACTCCAAATAATACACTAATAATTGCACATAAGATTTTGATGCGGTTATTGCATGTTAATTTGCAGTTTCAGTTAAAATAACATGATAGCGTGTTCCAGAGGAAACGTTTAAATGAGCATAAGGAACGCTGTTTTTGCAAGGCCAGCTTTTGTGCAGTGACGCACACTGCCAACAACACTCCTCTGGGACCACCATACACCCACAAATGCACCATAAGTGAGCGCACACACCCCCTGACACACTCCATACAGCCGTACACACATATGCACACGCAGGACTCCATCAGCTCGGAGAGGACAGATTTCATATCAAATCCCCAAAAGAGACTCGAGGATCTCCGGCCCCCCTTGGTTCTATTTCTGCTCATAGAAACTAGGCTAAGAGGAAGGAGAGAATAGCGGTCCAATTTAACAGCGCAGAGCGTTGGCGACAGGGAGGGAGAGAGAGAGAGATAGAGGAGAGTCATGAGGAGCAAAGAAATAGGTGGTGGCTGCAACCGGGTCAGTTAGGGTTGGATTCATTTTGCGAAGCATATGTTTCCATTGTTTATATATGCAGTATATGTGAGTGTGTGTTCCCCTTTAGCCTGGTTTTACTGCGTGTGTGTGTTTCTGAGTGAGAGGGAGCCAATGGATGGAAGTCATTGATTCTGGCCAGAGTGTGACGGGCAGCGGTGAACCGCTCTGCTGATGTGGCCAGATCCTTCCCGTTCATTCCTGCAAAGGGGTGATCCCTTTTCATGTGTCAACCCCACCAGTATAAATAGTCTGGGAAAGGAAGAAGGGGGGAGACATAATGAGTGAGGAGAAAGTGCATCTTCTCCGGTTGTTCTTGTGACCAATTTTTGGATTGGAGCGTGTGGGAGACAGCGAGAAACAGCGTGGGGAGAAAGCAGCAGAGTGCAGACCCAGGCCGGGCTGCAGAGCGCCTCAGACTGCAGCGAACAGAAAGCTGACCACAAATATGCCCGACTGTGGCCGGCGGGCTCCTGACCGACTGCTCTCCTCCCTTGCCATGTGGCCACAGTGGGCGGGGGAGCGCTTTTTTCCATTCCACTTCCTTTCTCTGCCACACAGAAAGGAAACGTGCTGCAGATGTCTGGGAAACAGGGGCGCGCTGCCTGCACAGGAGGGCTCCAGAGGTTGTACAAGAGAATAAGCAGCGAGACATGGGGAGTGTGTGCGTGCAACTCCCGCTTCTCTGTTGGCAGCGAGCTAACTTCATCCAAAACCACTTGTCCTGCACGCAGAGTGAGAGATACTATTCGATCTGACATAGTCATTCTACTGACAAGCTTAGAGGCGGCTGATTTAAAGTGAGAATATTATCTGAGTTGTTGAGTCATGTTGATTAAAGGTACCCTGTAGAGTTTTTGCCAACTGATAGTGTTATGGAGAAATGTTTCGAGTCCATCCCTGTTTCTCTGATCAAGAGATTGTGGCCGCCAAGAAATGTAGCAATCCACCAACAAACGCAGTGGAGAAGACTGCTGGTCAGCACACATTAACATTTAAACAACACTTTTGTTAGTTTACAAGAAAAGTCTATAGGGCACCTTTAACTGCAGCTACTGACACCACTTATGTAAAGGAGCTAACCCAAATCCAGTCAAACCTGCAAGATGTGGACAGTCTACGTGCACAATAGAAAGTAGCTCTATTCAAATAAAAAGTTTGACTTCTGGTTTCAGTTCATGTTTCTTTTTTTAATTTTGCTATATTTAATATAAGGATACATTCATGATCCACTAAACCTAAGACTTTTAGTTTCATATAATGGTCTCAAGACTATTTCAGATCATTTCCATCAAGTCAAGACCAAAACTGATTGTAAAACTCATCATAAGTTATATGTGCTATTAATAGTATGACAAGTAAGACAAAAAGCGTATTGTAAGTTAAACTGATTCTAGTTTTAGTTTTTATTCCTTTTCTCATTTTCATCTTCTGATTTGGATGTGATATCGAGTCAGTGTAACTCCTTAAAGCTGGCAGTTTCCTACCAGGACGTCATGTAACACATCAGGATGAAAATATTCCAGACACAACTCCTGCCTGCGTGTGCAGATGAATGTGCTGTTAGTTTATTGATAAAACCTCTATGACATTTGAGACAGCTTTCACTCTAATCTTCTAAATTTGTGACTGCGAAACTGGAGCGAAATCAAATTAAAGTGCCTGTAGGTTCGCCAGCTTTACCACTTTGATTAATAAGGCTTTTTTGAATCCCAATTTTCTTTCACTAATCAAAAGCCTGAATTCAGCTCAAGGGCCGTGATGCATTAGTCCCAGCCAGTACGTGCTAAATATTTGATGGTCGTGGAGAGGATGCATAGTGAAGCATCGAGGGAGCAGACTACACCTATAGCTCATCAATAATACATACAGGGCTAGCCCACTTGTTCGTATGAGATAATGCATTAGATGTATTGGACGGGGATGCAGTGAAGCGGAGCAAAGGTATTTGAGATGAGATGAGGCTGTCTGACTGCCGGGGTATCGCCGTGAGCCGCACTCGTTCACACCGCCGTCTCTCAGGAAAACCGAACAGCAGTTGAACTCAACCTTGAATGTGCACTCGGAGGAGTGTTATTTATGTGGAATTTTGAAAAGGAGCCACGTCAACCGGAGAAAATCAATGAGAGGGGCTCAAAGAGTGTCCGGTTATATGTAGTGGAGAACTGATATGGACACTGTGCCTCTCACAAACCCACAAAAACGCCTGAGGTTTACATAGTTTGGAACATACATATATATAGACTTAATCATTGAAGACTCAATCAAGCATTGTGCCTTTCATATTTGATGTGCCTTTATGTGCATTTCAAGGCAATTCCTCCGATAGTTAGTGAGCTATTTAATTTTCTATCAAAGTGACGAACCCACTAACTATTGGCTGATGTTGCCATCCATAAAATTCACCCAGAGACACACGCACACATGCAGCACACACATCCACATACCAACCTTGATGTGCACTTTTTAATTATGGAAATGTATGGTTATGTCAATGCAGGGACAGTTTGTCCATTAAAATGGAGTTCATTTACATTTCTGTGTGTGTTTGTGTGCATGTGTGTGTGTGTGTGTGTGTGTGTGTGCCAGTGTCAGCACATGTGAATTTGAAAAATCCTGTCAGTAATCCTGGTGCTTTTTTACATAACAGCGTGGCGGATTAAAGTCATTATGTAGTGTTTTTAATGAGATTTCATTTCTCCTTTTTCACTTTCTTTTCTGGTCTCTCTGTGTTTTTAAGAGGATGTCGGGAATCCTCTATTAGGAGTACTGACAATTGTGTAATTATCAGAAACTGCAAATACAGCCAAGACCAGCTTTCTTATGTTATCTTAAAGACACTCATTTAGACAAGGCCTTTTTAATTAACCAAAGATAAAGCAGTATGCAGATATATTTATTTCAATACTTTTATTTTACCTATCTGCTTTGAAGGGAATGCATTTCTGTGCTCTCAGCTTGACAACTGACTCATCTACTTCATCTGACTTCCTTTTGATTCAGTCACAGCATGAGCTGTGGAGCATCACCATAAGATGTCCACAGGCTATCAAACTCGCTGTCTAGACCTCAGTACTGTTTTGTGAAACGGGAGGGCTCAAAATGACCCCAAGCCATGATAGAAAGAGAAGAAAATTGGCGAAGATTTGTATTTTCAGCTCAATTTAGCTTCAAACTGCTACAGCGCAGCTATCTTCTCTGGATAATCACAGTACTCAGGCTCCATAAAATGGAGAATTCAGGGGCCAGTGGTCCAGCTGGTCCAGCTGATTCAGTATGGCTAGTATGTATGACACAATGTATTTCAAATTTCTTATTTTTCTTAAGAATGAAAAGGAAAATAAAGGATCGAAATAATACATAAAAGTAAAACATAAATCTGCCTCATGCCATTAAACAGCCCATTAAAAACAAAGCAATACAAAAAGTACATTTTGTAAACTTCTATAAACTGACACAATTCAGTGAATAAAACATGTTCATTTTGGGGGAAATTTGGAAAAAGAAGACATAAAAGCCCAACTCAAATTCAGGACTTTGATGGCCTGGACCTTTAAGCTCCAATCAGCAGTCAGCCATCGGGAACGTAATGTGTCTCAGGTTTCTTGACACCATCTCAGCATCCATTTTGTTACGAGGCTGTTCAGCCTGATCACGTGGAGGTTAAGTGTGATTGATGAAACAAGGAAGAGCTCTCTGACATATTTGGTCTTAATGTGATAGAGCGATAATATCTGTCATAAATGGGTTTGTTTCTACTCCCACAAAGAAATGGCAGACTCTACATGGTAGGCACAGCTACTCCATTTAGACTGCAACTAATGGGATGTATCTGTCCTATCAGTGAAGCTGGCTACGTATGGTGTGCATATTACAGTGTCTGTAACCTACAACAGTCACTTAATGCTAGAAACACTCCTGGGAGTTTATAGATGGATGAATATGAATGTCAGACATGTTTCTTCCATCTCCAGGCGTCCTCCTGTATTCCCATCACACCTATAGCAGGAGGAGCAATCAGACATTCAGAGATGCTGTCAAGGTGACCTCTCTACAGCTGGAGACACATTACTCAAAAGCAATCCTACCAATGGCACTCTCACACTGTCTTCATTTAGCGGGGAAGCCACTAATTTCCAACTCAATTTCATCCCGGTTGTGGGGAGGACAGTTTAGTTAAGGCTGTGGGGTTCATCTTTCATTGTCTCATGAATTAGATATGCATCTCATTACTCCCTCTGCTATTTCATCAAACACTCTGAGAAACCCAAATATGTCTTTTTGCACAAACTTATAACAAATGACCTCAGAGGCTAGTTTGAATATTTTTGGGGCTCTCAAGAGGAAATTGTTATTAAACAAGATTGGATTTCTTTGACAATGTGTTTGAACTCATTTTACATTATGAAAAGTGCGTGACCCCATTTATGAAACTGAACCTTTCAGTCAGATCTATCAATTGGGAGGTGTGAGCATGACATGAGTTTTTCTTGGCGTGGGAAAACACACCAAGACATCTTTTTTGTTCCTTTGTGACTTCCTCTGCATACCAGGCCTGTTTCATTAAAGAGCAGCCCACATACCTGCAGCACACGGTACACAGCCCCAGGCTTTATGCACTTACCAGTCAGTCATTAAGCCACACTAAGAAATTCACATTCATGAAGCTTGGTACTGCTGTGCTGCCCACATACTTCCATCAACAACCTGTATGGCAACTCGGGCTTCTGCAGAAGGCTGCGGTCTTGCCTCCTAAATGTCACTGAGCATCCAAGTTGTGTGCCGCAGCTACCGCGTTCAGCGACAGACCCAGCCCGATGCAGAAAGTTAAATGTTCAGTGTTATAAATACATGCAATCAAAATGTAATCATTTTCTCAAGTGGTGTGGTGACTGGCCAATGGCAGATATACGTATTTAAACATGGACCAGTAAACATTTATGGTGCTGAAGAATCATAACAAGGCTGTAATAAGCCAGTGTGGGCACTGAGGTGTAACCAACCATTCTGGTGTACAACTGCACTGCAGAAACAAACACCTAAACTCAGCCTGTCATTGTCTCATAAGCAGACTCTCCCGCAGTGCAGACAGAAAAGAGCAAAACGCAGATGCAAAAGCGTACTTGCCGGCTAATAAACTGATTTAAAATGATGAAGTGATGCTGCCAGATTATATGACATCAGGTTTAATACCTGCACATACACATGTTCTCTCTGTGACAGCGCTGACATCTTGGAAACACAAAACGAGTGACACATTCGCAAAAGAATTCAGTCCTAAGTGTGAACCCTTTAAGGCAGAAAAGCACACTCAGGGCTGCGCGTGCATGTGTGTGTGTGTGTGTGTGTGTGTGTGTGTCTCCACCTCTGACCCAAGGCATTAACAGAAAGTCTTTGACAGAGGTCAGCGCCCTCATTCAGCCCTGGTTCTTCCCACAGTAACGCATACGGCAAACACAGTAATGAAAATCCTGCCGCAATCTCGTCTAGCTCTGACAACATGACAGATATCCACAAATGAAATCAGAGCTGGAGCTCATGAAACATGTGAGGGAACGCACAAACAAACACAAGACCTTATCCCGGCCCTGATTGGTGGATATAAAACATTGCATAATCCCTCTGCCAGGCACCACTATTTACTCTATCACATATAATTGCGGGAAAAAGATTAAATTTCCCCTCAAGAAGGAAGGCTTTTCAAATATATGGCTGCTGTAAATAAGCACTCTAAATATTATTTTAGCAGCTGTGAGAGCCTCCAGGAGCGTAGAACTAATATCACTGCTAGCTGCAGGTCTGCTTTCACAACCGCTGGCTGTAACTTGTGCTGCGAGGAGGTCAATATTAGATTCCGATCCTCTCAAGAACAACTTGTTAATGTGTCAGAGAAAAATCCAATTTCAGTGAGTCTCAGGACATTACGGTTTCATCACTTGTAACAAATTCCAAGCTGCTGTTCTGTTGATCAATATTCAGTGTCTGCGTGTGTGTTTTACCAAGGCTACCAAGTGGATCACATTGTCTTTTGTTTCCATTTCTTAATCATGTGTATCAGTGATCGGAGCCAAAGCACTGCACTCAGGGGAACATTTGAATATGACCTCCTCAACATGGAAATTTCACTTGTTTGTATTGCTTTGTTTTTTCTACTTTTTTAATCCCTCTTGGTGTGTGCTGAAATGATTTTTCAACACAGAGTGTTTGGGGGGATGGTGGACAGGGAGATATACAGAGTAGTCTGAGCTGAGAAAATAAGAAAAAAAACTAAACTAAAACTGGTATACATGTTTTTGATTATGCAAGTGCTAAATGACACACTATTATACTGCTGTTTTCTCAGTGTTTCCTGTTTCCTGTGTATTTTGGATGTAGAAACAACCAAAAGACCTGCATACCTTCATTTTAGCAACACCATGGCTCCAACATTTCCTATCAAATTTGCAGTGATAATCATCATCAAGAGATGGAATTCAGGGAGTGAGGAAAGCAAATTTTTTTCCTATCACATTTTCTTAGCAGGGATGAGCTGTTATTTGACAGTGTGTCAAACACAGCGAAGGGCTCAACACCACCCAAATCTCTCCTCCTTCCTTCCTGCAATCTTGCTGTCTGCCTGAAGAGACAAATTTCAGCTCTTTCTTCAGGTAAACACTTCCGTCCCCTTAGATAAAGACACAGGAAGGGAAGGGCGCTTTTCAACATGGGAGCAAATTGTGGGTGGGTGTTTGGAGCAGGCTGGATGGAGACGGGGGACGATCCGTCTGCTCTGGCTCATGAGTCATCTCGCTGTCACTGCTTAAAACCCCTAACTGGACTTAACTTTACAGATACTGTGCTTATCTCGGGGCTGTAATCCTAAGGCAAACTTGTAGGTGGAGGTTACAACAGCAAAGAAAACACTGCCGTCCCATCCTTATGTTCACACACACTCCTCATGACAAAAGGGAGGCCAGCGATTATCAGGCATCCACTCACCATCTTGTGTCAAAGATCAACAGTCAGCTTGAGCAAGCACTGTTGTCTTTTACGAGTGGACTCGTCAAGCTACTGGAAGTGAAACGATAAGAACCAGTTAAGAATTCAGGTGACAGAAAAAGGCACTATGTGTTGAAACAACCAATCTGAATCTCTGGATTTGGTCAAAAACATGAGGTGTTTTTCTTTGCTCTTGATGTCTGCCAGCCCCTCCACCCCACTGACTCAGAGAGTGAGTACAATGTTACATGCTAATTGCAGCAATCGGGCACTCCAGTTTTAAAGTACCTTAACTGCCTCTATGAGCTGTGTCACTGCTGCAGCTCCAACTGCTGATTGTGTTGGTAAGTGGAGCAGAGCGGCGGGCCAAACTGCAATAACTAACGTTTCAACTGCACGCATGCACCCGTCCCTTTCACCTCACGCTGCTCTTTTGCATCGCACCCATTCCTCTGCCCCTCTGCTTCCACTCCCAGCTTAAAAACCCCTGGTCTAACTGCGTGGGCGGCACAGAGTAAAAATATCTTCTCCAGAATGCAACACATGAAATGGCCTCATAGCTGTGATGAGTGATGTAGGGTGAGAGGTTGGGGTGATGCCAAAATAACAGCTGTATTAAGAGGAAGAGCCCCAACAAAGTGACCAACGGCAGCGCCACGAAACGGCGCGCTCATAGCTGGGGGGTCACGGGGTGAAAGCTGCTGCGAGGTAAGCGCATCTGCGTGATGGTAAAATCTGGAGCAGCCACATGAAAGGGCAGAGGAGGAAACTGTCTAATTCCACCAGTTACTATTACAGACGTCGGCTAAATCGGAGCCTAAAGAACACACACACTGTTTTCTCACAGCAGTGGGAAAGGCGCACCAGGATATAGACATAAAGAGATTAGAGTGATATCTGTGGGAAACCAGTCTGGAAAAGTCCACTTGGTTGGATTTTGTGTAATTTTTTAATCACTCTATTTAACATCTGCTGAAGAATGTGGATATTTTGCTGTCAGCTGTGAAATAAAACATTTTGAAAGGCGCTGCAATGCATTTTGTCTTTTAAAGAGACGTTTCGCACCGCACAGTGCAGTCGGTCTAATTCGAAACAGCTCGACATCACATGGAAAAGCATGGCAAGAAAGAGGCAGCAACCCTATAAAGTAAATTACTAGAGGCCCCTCCATCGTTTTAATGCCTCTGCTGTTGTTTGGGGACCTTTAATGTGAGCGCAATAAAACAAGGGAGGGTGAAATAGGGAGAAGAGCAAAAGGGTGAAACAACCGACAGCTAAACCCCACAGGAACCTGAGCGCAGCCCTTGCAGCCTCTCACACAGTTTAGCAGCGAGAGGACACTTCCTGCATGTCTAATTCTGACATATTCCACAGTGACACTTCATGTTACTGTGACTGTATGCGGTTGCAGGTTTCTCCAGGCAGCTAAAAAATGTCACAGACGTTCTACATTTGCATTGTTCTGCAGTCACACGGTTATGTTTTTGCATTTGTGCAGAATTTGATTTATTGGGCCGATCTCCATGACAGACACCGACACTTTCCTCACTTCTCGTCTCTCGTAGCCTCTGTGGAACTGAAAGTGGCGTGCTGTCTCGCATCTTGAGCACTTCAACCTCAAAAAGAAGACTTTTAGGCCGTGACAACAGACAGGGAAACAGGTGGAAGAAACATTTTTTCACCCACACATTTACCCTTGGACAGCTTTATGTGGAAATGCTAATTCACAGGGATGCCCCAGGCTTATGTGGACAGTGATAATGAGTAGCTACACAGGACCTGGACAAAGCCATCAGGAATTAATCTGCATAGCCTGTCAGGGTGGATGGGTTGCTACATCTTTCTTACAGTGAGACAAAGAGCTTGCCTTAAGAGGATTATTACCACACGGTCATCTGTGTCTGTATGCAAGATGCCAAAGGTTCACATGCAAGGGTCCTGCACTTGTCCAATGGGATGTGACCCTGTTTTAGGGTATTCCAGGAATGACAGCTTGACAGAGACAATTCATCCCAGTGCGCCTGGAAGATGTGCTAATCTGCAGCTTGCCAATATTTCTGTTCACTGCAGATTAGGCTGCAGTCAGAAGCCTCGAAAACTGCCCCTTGGCTGGCTGAGAAGGGGGCGACTCTGGCGCACAAAGGGGGGTGGCTAGAGTTAACGCACATTAGGGTTTACTTACTTACCGAGCAAATAACTTTAAGTGCTGGGTGTCTGACTCACATATCCTCATATTCTCTGAAAAAAACTCCTAATCCCCTCTTTATGATAAGCTGTCGAGGAGCTTGGACTGTCTGCTGCGGGACTACGGGGAGACCAGCAACAGGATTTAAGGTTTCAGAGCCACCTCAAATTAAATTAAACATAGTGGTCCTCTAAATCTCAGAGCTCTTATGCACTCTAAAAAGCAAATGGAATATAAGTGGCTGTGGTGGCTTCCGAAGGCCAGACACAAGTGACCCAGCTGGAGCGTCATAACTCACCCAGCTCTGCTCTGGCCTCCACTCTAATCTTGCATTGTTGGATCTTTGCAGTTAGCAGTAGTAAGTGTGTGACTGAGGGACGCCCTCGAATGTTGCAGGCGCTGCCCCATTTCTGCATGTTCTGCATGACAGACAGTCGTAAAAACAAGCACAGGCTTCTGAAGGAGCACTCCAGGTCAGGTCTGAGCCACCGGCTGAACAGCTGAGCCTGGAGTCCAACTCCCTGCTCAGAGTTTGTCGCTGACTGCTGCCTCTCGTGCCCTCCTCCTCTTCTTTAGCACCCCAGAAACTTAAGAGTGGTCCCCTCTGTGCCTGTTCACACTTGGATTTGGCCCGTAAGTGTGTCTGACAAAAACCATATCACCGCCTCGTTGTCGGTTCCACAAGACAGAAATATAGAAATTGCAGAAATCTGATAATCCCTAGATGAACATACCACATTACAAGAGTGAAACGGATATTCCAAATTCACTTTAAAAAAGAAAAGACAAACAGAAAAAGGACACAAAGAGCAGTTTAAAGAAAAAGATGAGAAGTTTCTGTATTAATTTGCAGGGATGAATGTGACTTACTCTTAAAAACCTGAAGGATGATACAATCAGAACTGAGCTTGTTTTAGTGCCATACTGAGCTCTGACCTTCCAATGTGCAGCAGCTCAAATCTCATACAATGACTTTGTTTTGAAGCTGGCCCTCCTCACAGACTGGTGGTTTTAAATATTCAAGCCTCGTATAAAACATATTGGCAGCACATCTATCAAATCCAAAACAAAACAGCCTCTCGTTAAAAAAAAAAGGAAAAAAAAGAAAAGAAATTGTGACTTCTCCCTTCTTTTGTGGTCCATCATCTTGGACAAGTCAAGTGCTGGAATCATAAACGGCTGCGGTGTGTTTTTTTATTTGTGTGAGTGTCTGTGTGTGTGTGGCTTCACCTCTGACACTGGGGATTAACAGAAAGATCCAAGTCTTTGACACTGCTGTGCATTGCCGAGTGCAATTTTCCCATCATTGTTGTGGAGCAGAATAGCTCCGGTGTCTGGAATGGTCACCCTCTGTCTCTGTGACAATGCTTTAGTGATCCACACACACTACAGTAATGGCTGCTGGTACAAAGACCTTTTGACGCTGAGGGGGGGGGGGGGCATCACTCGCGCTCAACGCTGCCTGCATTCTGCGTCCACTTCCCTCTGACTGCCTGCCACTGCAGCAGCCGGCCCCTCCCCTCACAACTCCCCCCTCTCATTCAGCCCCTCTTGAAATGGTGGGGAGAGTCTTTTCTAGTGTGTGTGGGTGTGTGTGTGTGTGCTTTTCTGTGGGTGTGCGCTCATGCTTGCGTAATTGACATTAAGATCTATGAGCTGGGATGCGCTTTGGGTACCTGCTGCTGAAAAGGTCTGAATGAGAACGAAAAAGCCGGAGGAGCAGAAAGCAGAGTGAATCGAAACAAGAAGAGGAGACAGAGAGCTAACAGGAAACCGTGAAGAAAGAGGTAGCAATGGAAAGTAGACTAACTGATTCTTAATTTCACTTAGAACAGTGTAATAAGCTCTGAAACTGCATCAGCAAAAGGCAACATTTAAGCTAAATGTTCCATGTTTACATTAAAGAAGTGCCCCATGATATCTAATCAACACACACACACACACACTCTCTCTCTCTTGGTGAAAACTGCCAACACAGATGTGCTGCTTCCACCATCTAATTACTACTGCAATATAGCTCACACAGCAGGAGGAGAGAGAGGAGAGGCTGGGAGAGAGACAGAGGGAGATGGACACAGGAGGGAGGACGCACATCAGCTCATGCTGTATGTGTTAGCAGTGATGCACATGGTTGCTGGTCCTCGATCTGTGTGAGGGTCCGACGCACATGCTGTCCATGCATAATGCAGAACGACCCCGCAGTGTTCAGGTGGCAGAGTACGGGAAAGGACCCCTCTGCGCCACATGCAGCGAAGCACAGCCTCTCCCCACGAGGGTTAGTAACCCAAGCTGCTGCAGCCACTCCCCTCCTCCTCCTCCTCCTTCCTAACCCCATCATCCTATGCTCCCTTCCATCACCCTCTTCCCACTTTCTCCTCGTCTCCCTTCACTCTTCCTCCTGTCACAGCGCAGCGAGAGCTCGGAGGTCCTGCGAGGGATTTTCTGCCTTGCGATTCTTGACATATGAGGAGCAGAGGCAGCAGTGGCAGGATCATGATGGAGAGGACGGAGGGGAACAGACTTGTTTTTGAGCCCCTTAATGAGGGGTTTCCTCTGATCAAAGCGTGAGGAGGTGTCAGGAGACGGGAGCACAAGTCGCTGCTGCGGAGGGAGACTGACTCAGCCACGACTGAGGATGTCTGCTGTGACTGAGTGCTGCTTGAAAATGAGATATGGCACATCAACACATTCTTGGCGTGGCTGCAGGTTGAGCAGCTAAAGCCTTCCAGTAACGATGCTCACTCAGACACCCAGCGCTCTGAGGCTGGACTCACAGTTGACAGACTGGACCTGAAGCCTTCAGGATGATGAGCCGGAGGCATGTGGCTACTTAAGTGTACACATTGTTCTGTTTGAAATGGCCACTCCCTTTTTCTGCCAGAGGCAACACAGTGAAATTATACCCTGTTTCCCCCTGATTTCAGAAATGCTAATGTCAGATAATTACATGTAATGTAGCAGATTATGTGTGAAGAAGTAAAGGAATCACAAAAAAAGATTGAGAAGTAGACTTCAGTCTCAAAAGTAAGTCAATGCGAGTGCGAATCGAAACTTGCACCTTAACCAGGACTGCATCTCTTTGTACAGAAGAGCCTACTCTCCCCATGAACACACACACTTCCCTCCATTCTCCACGCTGCAGCAATATCTTTAACCCATTCAGCGCCACAGCCCAATACTGGAGCCTTGATCTTGGAGAATGAACACAAAACCAAGATACCACATGTTGATGAGGTAAATAAAGGTTGACCTGATCAGGTGTAATACTTTTTTATTTGTGCATGTTAATAGACTAAATGATTCTTGCTTTACAAGAAATCCAAATAATCAACTAAAATGAAAAAGAAATCTGCAAAACGACCTTCTTCTTGGTATTCAGACAGAAACATGAAGTGAGACTAAAAACCAAACAACTGAAATCATTTAGTTCTGCCTTATATGTCATTTATAAAAATAATATTTTCTCTCCAAAAGTCTGCACGTTTTCTTACTTTCTTTTGTTTGAACCCCTTTGTTTTAACAAATTTCATCAGTAGGCTGATTAATTCAAGCAAACCAGTTAATCTATCACTTTAATCACGGGGCTCAAACAAATGGACTTTTTTTAAATCACATTTTCACACAGACTCCAGCCTTCATTTCCATCCGTACACAGTGTTCAGACGTGAATAAAAGATGCTGTGGATCTCGGTTATGGTGAGGAGAGGAGGATTAACAGCGCATGGCCCTCATCAGCATCACACAGGCTGATATGAGCTGGACTAAATCAAAAGGGCGAGGAACTGATGAACTCATCCCTCACACCGATACACGCTCTCCCTCCCTCTCTCTCTCTTTTCTCTCATTTTACAGCCGCTGACACTGGTCTGACAGATGAGCCCACGGCGACATCACACACACACACACACACACACACACACACACACAGTGCGAAAGCATGCAGGGTCCGCGGATGGAGAGCTGATCGCCTTAACTGATCGATCCACAATCATCTAGCAAAATCATTCATGTCAGGCATTTTCTCTTTACCTCTCTGATCCAGCACACACACACACTCACACACACACACGCATGAAGACACCTAACAGCCTGCACGCTTTCAGCAGTTTGTCCACTGCGCCCATTGTTCCGCCTCAGCTGAGGTGAGCGGCTCCCTGCCAGTCAGTCCAATCACTCCTCTGCTCACATTCATCATTAAAAACAGACAGAGAGAGAGAGAGGGGGGGGGGGGGTGTCAGGTCTCTTACCGGCCACAGTGTATCTATCCATGTAATTGAGGACGTTCCCAAAGCTGAGGATCCCGGCGGCAGCGGCCGGAGAGCGGCATCTGAGCAGCGCGGCGCGGAATTTGTGTCCCGGCTTGCAGGGGTGCAGGTCCGGGCTGGACTTGAGTCCCGGACTCATGCTGCCCGACAGCGTGCGCACCTCATCCGAACTGCTGCAGCCCTCGATCTCACATCCATCTCTGTCCACGCACATTTTCTGGCACGAGAGCTCCAGCGCAGGACCGCAAATCAAATCAAATAAGAATGAAATAATGATAATGATAATTAAAAAAAACACCGGGGGGCTCGGACCGCAGAGGAAGATCGGACTGAGCGGGATCAGGCTGAGCGCTCCGGGCTTGGTCGCAGTGAATTTGTTGTGTGAAGTGTTGAGGCGGCTCTGCTCGGGTTCATATTTTTCTAGCAGAGTGAGTGCTGTGCGCTCTTAGTATTTTTTTTTTCCTAAGGACTGAGCGCTGCGTGCAGGGGGCGTGGCCCCGCAGCGCAAACCCCGCCCCCTGCCGGCTCGCAGCCAATAACGGAGGCGCACCTGATACCGGGATGCCGGAGAAACGCGAGCGGAGCGCGGCGCGGTCGGAAAAACCTCCGTGTTATTTAAGGAAGCTGGCGGCGGTGGGAAACGGGTGGGTGGGTGTGACTTCATTTATTTCTATATTTATTAATCCTCATCGATAAACGTAAGGCTGACTGAAGTAGGTCAGGACACATTTGGAGATCAGAGGAGGCGGCTGAGTCTCTTATTTCTCATCAGATTAATCTGGGTTCATTAGAATATTTCTGTGTATTATATATGTGGTGCATCTTTTAGTCTCTTCACAGATCTTAGCAGTCAAGTGTGTCCCCATATCTTATCATACTGACAGTGGCGCCTTGGTAATTTAACAGTGTGTGATCCAAAACAGCATGTTTAGAGCATTTTAAAAATTTAAAATAATTTAAAAATTAAAGATTGTGTCAAATTACAGAGAGATGAGAGTATTTGATTGAAACAGAATAAAAACACCTAGATAATACATAAGAGGATAAATAAAAGCATAGAATAAATTATTTTTGATAAAAACACAAGAAACAATGCACAGATAGCCATTAAAAAACACAACAATAAAATAACAAAGTCACCAGTCCTGTTTCATCCTGATCAATCAACAGGCTCATGAAAAGAGATGGGCCTTTCCTCAGGTCTTAATGTTATTATCAGGCAGGGGTGATTTTCGTGTTGTAATGATCTAAGGTGGAGGGAGGAGCGAGTGCTGACAGTGGAGTTGATCTGTTGATCACATTTTAAACCACAATCAAAGATAAGGCAGAGGATTCTTGCCTGGGAATTTACATTGAATGTTAGAGGCCCAGGAGGGTTGATTGTGGTGTTGGTGGAAAGATTAATTAATGATTAGGTTTGGCTTATGAATACACTGTTTCCTGAAAAACAGCTGCAGTAAAGAGCTTCATGTGAAGCAGAGTTCAGCTAAAAATGAACATTACTGTGGTGACAATAACTGGCAGATGCACGTCTCTCCCCGTACAGGAAGAACTTGTTTTAGTGTTCATTAATTCACAATGAGTGGCTTTCTTTATTTCTGATGAATTCCTCTACATATGATTATTAAAAGGGGAATTTCTGAATGCTATTTGGGGACGGGAGACAGTTCTGTATTTGAGATGTGATGTAAGAAGTATGTCATGTCTGACACTTGTTTCACTCCTGCAGCAGTATTTGTGGTGACCTCTGAGTCCATGTGGGCTGGGAATGCCTGATTTAATAAAAACCATAACTAACTAACCAGCACACTAAGTCAACTCAGAGCGTAATGCATGGGCCTTCATTTAGTGGGATTAGAAGCCTGTCAACACCGTAGCTCACAGTTTAAATTGATTACTGACTGCTTTTTTGAATAAATTGGTGTCATGTGTTTGGGAACTGCTGTGAAAGTATGTGACGTATATTAGTATAAAATTTCACCTCATCAAATTTCATTGGTCACTGGGCTTCCCCAAAAGAAACAATGAGCTTCGTCAAAAGTGCAACTGATGTTTAGCAGTCGCCAGCATGCTCGAAACAAGAAGCTTGGAAATTGTAAAATATACATTAAATTATTTTAAATCTTTAAATCCTTCTTTAATTATTGTTGTTTTGTTAGCTCTCTTTGAATATTTTGTATATATATATATATATGATTTTCACATAATGAAATTGTTGGGTACATTGTTAATGCTGTATATACATTGTTTACTGTATGTAGTCTAAGTACAAAGTGCATAGTTGACCAAGATCTAGATAAGGGCCTCACAAAGAGTATAGTTGTTGCCAAGGCAACTACTGACAGTGATCTCAACACACATTATGCTATAAACATAACAGTAACAAGAAGAACACAATGTTTAGGTGTGAGTATAATAATGTAATAGTACTCTGTATACAGTAGACGCATCAACATTTATTATTCCATACTCGTGTCACTCCATTGTTAAATCAAGCTGAAAGAAGAAATGAGAGTTTCAGTCGAGTGTTTCTCTGCATCCTAAAAATGGAGCTTGTCATCATGTGGGGGCAGATATCATCAAGTATTAATGATCATTGCATGTTTAAAATGAAAGAATCCCCCCACTTTGATTATTTAGAAACACCGTAAACAAAGGCATGATATGTGGCCTTCTGTGGTGCAACATCCACTGAAAAGAGCAGAGCAAATAGGCCAGTATCTGCTGGGGCAAATGATTGTGACTTTGAGTTGACAGCAAACATTCACCTTACTTTGGGAATTCTAAAGAATTCTACCCATTAAATCACCTTTAGGGCAAATAATTTAGTGTGAGAGAAATGTTAATACAAATGTTAAAACAAAAGACAAAAGCAATTGTTTAAACAATCCCTGGAAGACACAGAAAGTAGCTTATTATTCTATTCTGTTGCAGTGTGGTATTATTCATAAGTTATTTTTCACTCACCAGCATAGCACACACACAGTTTTTTTGCTCTGATCCAAATGTCACAGCGTCTTTAAAGGTCTGTTTGAGTTTTGCACTAAATTGTCCTTGTGGAAAAACTTTTTGAAAAACTAATGAAAAATGCAAAAATGAACTTGAAAATGTACATTTTCTGTCTGAGAAAAAATAAAGTTGCATTTATAAGTCGCATTCAGTTTTTTTTCACATAAATCTTCACCTCCATAAGCTGTTCAGGGCACTGCAGTCAATGAAGAATGACACATTAATGCAAATAAAAGCTCCTCTTGGACCACATTTGTATGTGGCATTTCTAGTGGTCACAGAATAAATCTTTGGGTGGGGGGGCAATCATCTTCTATGGTTAAGAAAAGATTAAGACAATGCAACTAGCTCAGTTAATCAGCTTATAATCAGCAGTTTCTTTACAGACACCCACCACTGTCCTCAACTTCATTACAATCTGTTGCAAAGAAGATACACACAGCCTTAAATGACTGCAAGGACTTTGCTCTCCACTGGCCTCATGCAAAATAATATGTAAGCTATAAAGCTGAGATTTTAACTAACTACAGTGATAGCTTAAATACCACTGATGAGGATGGCAATGCCCTGTTAACACTGCACACCATGTTGTCGTCTGATGTGTAGCATTCACGCCTCAGTGGATTTTCAGTGGGATGCCCTTTCATGAGATGAGCCTCTAAACAAGATGTGCTGATAGCTCCAGAGTTGTAAGATGAGCCTGAAAAGGGAAATGAGCAGCTTCTGAATGGCTGGGGAAGGTTCAATCCTGCATGCAGATGAGTGTTTCTGTGCCATCTGTGTTCTGTCAGAAAGAAGCCAAAAACATCTCCAGCTAATTGTCTGACTGTCCCACTGTGTACGCAGAGCTATTTTGACTTTGCCAAGACAGGAATCCCCAGCAAGATAAACTATATATCACAGAGAGCGGAGCGTTTTGTAAACCTGAACCAAGACATACAGAGGGATTTCGAACAGAAAGGTGTGAGGCAGAACAAGAACAGCGGAGATGTTATTGATTTATTGTGAGTGCAGGGTTCAGTGTATGAGTGAAAGGTGGGCGTGCTGAGACAAGTTCAGGTTGATTTTACTGAAAGCCAGAGGGGACAACGGCCAATATTCCTGATGAACTGACTGTGTAGGAGACATCCTGCTGAGGTCTCAGTCTGTCATGTCACCTCAGTGTAGAGACAGAGGCACACAGCTGTTTTCTGGTAACCTGAGACAGAAATAAGAATTCAGCTTCTTGTCAGTATTTAAACCAGTGAGAGAGTAAACGAAATTGGGTTGTAGATACATGGAAGATGAGTGAGGCTGAATCTTGGCAGCAGTTTTGGAGAAGGCTGGGCGCTTGCCTAGCTCTGCTCTGCAGGCGTCTGGCATTGCAAGGGTATCAGAGCTGAGGTCTGAATGCACTGGCATGCACTGGGCTGACCTGTATTGTTTTATTTAGACTGAAATGAGAAAGTTCTGCCAGCAGAACCTAAAGCCCCTTGTGGCATTTGTTTTGCAGAACTACTTTCAAAGCAATCATCCACTTACTTCCCAATAACTTTGATGTCTGAAAATCCCCTCTGTTTGAATCTGGAAAGTATGATGCAAACAGTGCTGCCTGGCAGGCTCAGCAGAAAATGATCAAGTGATACTGACAAGAATTGCTTTTGTAAGGCTGCAAACTCACATCCAGGGCAAGAGGGCGCAGGAAAAGAGGAGAGGGCCAAACCAGCCAGTGGTCTCATGTGGAGGGCTTAGGAGGGAGCCCCAGTAAACAGTTGCTCCTGTCTCCCTCTCTGGAGCCCCCACCTCCCCTCCTCTTTCTTTGGGATGTGTTTGATATGCCGGTCATGTCTGTGGGATCCTGTGTGTTTTTCCATCGTGCAGAATGGCATGGCGGACCTGGACCTATCTCTCGTATTATTCTGCTATGTGGCCCGGAGCCACTGAGTCACTGCCCCGGCCTTCCTTCCTGTCTCAGCCTCAGGGCCGAGCCTCCAGTGCAGGATGAGAGATAACCCTCTAATCGCGGGGCCCAGCGCCTGCAGGGCGATAAGGCCATGTGGTTGTCCAAAAAGTTTAAATGTCCCAATGACGCGTGTGTCTATCAGCTGTGCTTCTCTTGAACACGTCATCATTTTAAACTCAAGAAATTCATAAGAATTTTATAGTATCATCTTCCATTTGCCATGTTTTTACTGTAACCACAGAGTATTAATTCAGAGAATTAATCCCTCTAAAAGATGCATACTGAGCCTATCTGTGCATTTTGTCTCTGATTGTTGATGTTGTTCTTAATATATGCAAATTAATTTTTTATTCTTTTAGCTTTTGTGGGGGACCGACATAAAGTCAATTCAGATTGAACTAAATATACAAAATGTTAAGCAATTAAAGCAATCAAGGAACTTTTCAAATACTGTAATCACACAGCAGCTTGTGATTCTCCCATTGTTGTCTCTCAGGCATGTTTACTTGGAGTTGAATATGCACATGTCCCCTTCCTGTACCAAGGAACAAATCTCCCAGTTTCCTTGAGTACACTATGTACATTAAAGGTCCGGAAGGAGAGAACGACCAGGCCTCCCTCGACGTTTGCTTCAGCCAAGGAAAAAAACAACACGGTTGTACATCTGTGTTGTCCAGATATTCTTTTCATTACTGGTAGGATGTTTGGATGGAGTACATTCTGACATCCAGCATCTGTCTGCTTTGTATTTCATTACTGTATCCTTCATAAACAGCACCATCAACAGCTTTGGTCACATTCATCAGGTAGTGACTGAGAGCGTCACTCCTGATCTGCTGTGTGCTGTTTTGAACAAGGCCAAAGAGTGTACCCACCACTGACACTGCATGTCTAGTCAGCCTGAGGGTGTACACAGAGCTCTACCTCTACTGCTGATAAAGACCAAAAGATGTATGAATGTCTTTCATGACACGCTGTAGGTTGCATTTTCCATATTTCATGTACCCAGTTTTCTGGCCCCAGTTCGACTAACAGTAATTCAAAATCTTCTGTGATTATTCTGTTCTTGGGAGAGAAATGAACTCGTTCCATTTCTTGTTGACCCATGTCGTCACTCCATACAGTTGGTACAAATGACTCAATGATGAGGCAATGAAGCATCTAACTGGACTTATTTCATACAGGCCAGTGAGCAGAAAAGACTGAGAAAGATTCATTCACAGGAGGTCAAACTGATAGCTTAAACTCAGGCCAACTTGAATAGACTGATGCCACAGTATTTCTGTGTGTCCAGTGGAGCATATCACAACAGTAAGCTATTTAGAAACATTCAATAAGATCTTCTTCATCTTAAGATTAAGCTGTTATCAGTAGCATTTGTCAGACACTGACTCTCCACATTGAGACTACGCTGCCCCTGCTGATGCCTGGAGGCTCCGGACCACCCTACTTCTGCTCTCCTCACTTGCAATTGTTTTCGGAGCCGAAGCCGTCTAGGCTTTGGTCAGTCTTGAGGTGTGGGCCATGCCACTGTGACCTTTTCTCATCCTATGTGACCTCTCGACCCCTTGGCTGTCTGTGCTTGACAGTAGCTTGCTGTAGCTACGGCAACCCCACCCCCCTCCTGCCATGCAATCCCAAACTCAAGCAACAGGGTGTCTGGCAGCAGAGCAGCTGAGGATTTGAATAGATCTGGGCCGATGTCTCCACTCCTTGGAAGTCTGTTCTGGGGGCTACACTGTACAGCACAGCAGCAGGAGGCAGGGAGACAGCAGGGACTAAATATAGTGTTCAGGGGCAGAGGCGGCGTCTTTTATCTCCTCATTTAATTATTTATTCGACAGCTCCATCCAAGCTGGACTCCTTGGTCGTGGGTCATCAGTCTCACTTGAGCTGTCTGGGAGGTAAAACCAGTGCAGACTCCACTGTCTGCCTCCGCATCATCATGTTGACCTCCTTTGTTTGAGTCATTTTGCTCCAACTGCATTCTTCATGCCACTGAAAAACTTAAATCAAGCTCTGCCTAATTGGAGAAATTTGAGCTTCTATGTGGCTGAGGTTAACTTGTAGTGAGACCAGATCTATGTGGTGCTGTAGCTCATATTTATAGACTGGATGGGTCTTTGTAATTACCCCATTGCCATGGCCGTGTCTGTGAATCAGCTCTCTCCAGCCCAGTGGCCAGCAAGCCTCTGAAACAGGAATGCTAAATACATAGGACCAGAATGTGCATATGCCATTATAGGGCAAACCTCAGATTTGGCTGCATTTCCACTGTAGTCCACATTTGTGCTCCCTGCTGCAGACAAAGTGATTTGCGTGATAGAGAGAAGGATTGATTGATCTGCTGTGTAACCTCGTATCTAAAACTTAATCGTTCACAAACAGAAATGATTCATGTTGTTGTTGTCTAAAAATATAACATTTATTTTTCAAATGAACCTGAAAATACATCTTTTCCTTACTATTGTTTTTCCTCCCTTTTCATTCACTGCAGCTGGCTTATTTGCATTTACAATCACCAGACCACCGTGTTAATTAACACCTACTACTTAAAAAAAGTCTTTCATGGGTGTGTATGCCTGTGTGAACTATCACAGCCTAATCAACACATTTCATTGGTTCTGGTATCACCATTCAAATACTCACAGAACTGTGCATTTTATCCAACCTTGCCAGGAAAACAACACAGTTTACGGTGATAAAGGAATTACATATTTCTTGCAACTAGCTGTGTGTAAAGACAGGAAAGCCTATATGATGTAACCGTCCAAATAAGGGGCAGCACAGGGGGTGGAGAGGGCTCTTCCTCCATATGATGTCATGTCGCTGCAGCAGCTTGCTGGCGATAAGGAAACGACTGCAACATCACATCCACGTATGTGACTTCTCTTATCATTGTCCTGCAGCTCATCTGTGGCAGGGTGAAAATAACACAAACATGGAGTAGATAAGCTGTCTCCTCTGCCGCAGCAAGCATGCGGGATGCACATCAGCCATTTTCTGGTTATTATTGATATCATGACAGCATTCTGATTGAGGACAGCTCCCGTGTTGTGTGTGTCAGCATGTTGTTTGGCGTGATTGCATCAGACGTATGGCTGTTTTCATGACTAAAATGCTCCCCGTCCCTGAGTAAACACTGACTGTATCCGCTCTCCCCCTGGCTCCTCGCTCCCTCATTGATCGGCCTGGACAATTTATTAGCCCTTGTGACAGTTTCCTGTGTAGCCAGGGTCGGCGGGGGAAACGGAGAGGTATGCAGATAAAGCTCCGAAACATGGTGCACAATACCTATTGTGTTTTAATTGCAGGTCGAACTGTTACCTCCAGAATGTTTTCCACATACCTTTTAGTGTGCGTGTGTGCTTGCTTGTTATTCCACATACATGTCCTGCTGCTCAATCTATTCCCTCAGCATACTGAATAATCACATAACTTCTGGAAAATTACAAGCTTAAGGCCGAAATGTTCAAAAACAAAAGGAAATACCAGTGAATTCCACAGTAAAGCAATGAAACCTTGAACAATAGCTTAGCGTCCTTGAACCACAGGATTCATCCCTCTGCAAATGTCAAGTTTCAGTCAACAGTCTCAAGCCTTTAGTGGGAAATATTTGGTCAGAGATATCACAAGTCAGCAAATAAACTCTGCTACACAATTCCACTAAAGCCAAGTCGTCCCTCTGTGTAGCAGTTACTGAGTTGATGATATAAGGACAATGCTGCCCAATTACTGCATGACCTTGTACCTGAGAGTGACAAGGTCAGTGACCCCTGACATTCCTGCATGGTTTACTCCAGTATTAAACAATGGGGACACAGTGACATACAGGATGCACCAGGAGATGTCAAACACCTCTGCAGCAGTCTGAACAGTTTAGAAATTGACTGACAAGTGGCGGCCATCCTCGGGTATGTAAATATGTCCCGTTTGTCTGGTCTGTGCTCGTTTTTGACAAGAGCGGCCAGGCTTAAGATGACGAATGTTAACACCTATCATGTTCCATGAACTCACAGACTTAACACTCACAGTTTAGGGTTCAGTGAACATCAAAAGTACGCACTCAAATGGAGAACAAGTGTCAAAGGCGGGCACTCATTTGGTTGGTTTAACATGGTCACACATCACACAGACAACTGTGGGATGCATCACTTTTGTTTATGAGGAGATCCAACATATCTACAGATCTAACACGTGAGAGAAGTGGTTCATGAACGATGTTGTGCCTGTGCAAGGTCCAAAACTGCTGGATTTCAGCCTGTTCTGCCCTCATGTTACATTCCTGTCACCATGACCATACAATATGAAAGCTGATAATACTTGAAAAGAAAATGGAAGGGATTTTCTAAAAGAAGCAGAAAAAAATTATAGGAGGAACACCTGTGAAATCTATTTTCTTCAAGTATGAGGTGATGTGAAAATATCGGTTTGCCATATGTCTGTACTCCGTATAAATACATGTGTACGAATGTGAAACAGTGATCTGGAGTTTGTTGACTTATGCTGCATTTTGTTTTAAAGAATGCAGGTAATGCCTCAGAGCAGACTGTGGTCAGAAATGTACATTTACTGAATTGACATATTTCTCTTTCTTTTTTTAATACTGAACATTAATTGGATTAGGTTATGTACCAAACACATGCATGTACACATGCATTTATTATGCCAGGTTATATTCAACAGCATATTTAATAAAAAATAAATAAATACACGTCACATTATTATTATTATTATTATTATTATTATTATTATTATTATTATTATTATTATTATTATTATTATTATTATT
>JBAJHX010000067.1:4370092-4410036 GCA_037176925.1 Amniataba percoides
TTATTATTATTATTATTATTATTATTATTATTATTATTATTATTGTTGTTGTTGTTGTTGTTGTTGTTGTTGTTGTTTTCTAACAGGGATGCTAATATCCTAAGTAATATCATTACAGTATCATTACATGTAATAGTGCAGCCCAATACACAGGAGGACATTAAACACCATTATAGTAAATATGCAGATTATATACATGCTGCCTTGGTTCCTGCAAACATGGCCATTTTTATGGCCGTTCTGCTCGAGGTTGCGGTGAACATCTGGCAAATCCATCGTACCTCACTGATGGAGGACAACTGGGAGCTGAATGGTAGTATTTTTACAGTAATGCAGTTGCGCCCTCTAGTGGAGTCACTAAAAAACTGTAGACAAAATTGACAGAAAACACTATGGATTTATCTATTCATTTATGTTTTTAATATTATATAGAAACATCCTCACAGTGATTTACTCGAGCTTTACTTACAACACAGTTCTGAGCGACTGCCAGAGTTCATCCACAGAAATGGACGATGGAAGTGGAATTGTGAGACGACTATCCAGGTACTGTAAATACAGAGGACAGAGAGAGGAAACCCTCCATCTTTAACTCTGATATGTGCATATGTGGCGGTCCAGCCTGAAGCCCCTCTGGTCCTCATTAGGAGGCAGCAGCTGCACGCTGGCTGGGACTTTCATAGATGGAGAGGTTAATCTGATCTGATGATCCTCAACGTGCATACTGGAGCAAATTCAGCTCATCGTGCCCAGGGTTTATGAACTGGACTGAGCTGGAAAGGGACGGACCTGCAGCCCAAACTGGCCACATGAGTGCAGATGGTAGTCAGCAAAATTCAGGAGAATCATTAAGAAGAAATACAAAATGGTAAACCTACTGGGCCATTTTGAAATGATGGTGTCAGCAGCAAAAGCCTCTTGAGGCTGAGCCATAATGTGCGAAAAACTTAGATTCTAATGAGCAAATACATCTATAATTTCTTCTAATTACTTCTGTGATGGTGGAGCAGCATTCACTGTTTCTTTTCAGCCTCTTGTACTGCAAATGTATGCAATGTGTTTATGTATTCAACACAGACAGCTGAGGGACTGTAATATATTATTAATTCATTCCATTACCCAGGGGCATAAAGAAATAAAAAAATACACAAATAGCAACACGATAGACTTGACAGAGTGCACATTAACATTTTGAAATTTATTGACAAGTTAAAAACAACATCTCCATTCAAAAAATAGAAGCATTTACTTACTTCAAGTATACTGCACAGTGTTCCTGAATGCTTATGTTGTAATAATACTTTACTTTTATACTTTAGTTTAAGTTTAATAACAAGTTGTTCATTTGTAAACGATATCTGGTTGTCCACACCAGTAGTTTTTAGCATAACTTACAGATAAATTAACAGGAAGGTTGCTTTTTTTTTCAGCTTTATTCGATTTTCCCGTTGCTCAGTTCCACGGAGGGCTCAGGTGCAGAACCCTGCTGTGGTGGGGGATCTTCTGCTCGTAGACACACACACACACACACACACACACACACACACACACACACACACACATTTGAAACATTTTAAGTAGAAGAAGGAATTGGTATACAAATGCTCTCTTGTTGGTGCAGGATCAGAGGAGTGCCTGTCAGACCATGACAGGAGCAAATGAGTCTGTGAAGGTGATGCTAACTAAGTCAGCCCGTTGGTGCAGCTACCTCGCACAGTCATTAACAATCCAACAGAATGGAGAGAACGAGGTCAACTCAGATCCAAATTAGGGAGACAGCGTAGTCTTTATTGAGTTTGGCCCTGTCTCTCTCTCTCTGCCAGAAAAACTAGACTGCCAGTGTGTTATTGGTGCATGTGTGCAGATAAGGAGAATTTGTTCTTAACTGCATAAGGAGGGTGTTATTTTGTAGTAAGTGCATTGAATAGGGTTATTATTCAGTAAGGGCATGTGTGTGACACTGGCATTAGCAAACACAATGGTGAGGACTTAACCGTGTTTCAGTGTGTCATCCACACATGAATCCTGCACCTACATTTCGAATATATTGATTTTCACGTGTGATCAAATCTCAGTAGAAAAGTAGAGCCTGTCATTCTGTGTAAGCCACAGTTGTCCTGTATCATTCAGTTTGAAACTTTATTTCGTTCACAAGCGGGCAAAGTGCAGTAACTATCATTTGAGGCACACCTACCTTCAACCAATCGTTGAGCTGCCTTCATGTCTTCAGTGATGTAGAGGGCAGTCATGAGGAAAAACAGTCCACCCAAGATCCCAATGAAGGGGCAGATCACGAGGCTGTACTTCAGACTGAGGAAGGTCCAGCTCTGAGTTTCAGGTTTAGATGCGCGTATAGCATCAGAAATCTAGTGGCACAGATGAGGATAACATTAATACTCACTGACACACAGAAAGGGAGTTTTACTCAGACTTGTGGAGGCACCGCTGAAAAACAGTACAGTTAAAAGGAGGTTGACTTCTCACCGCTCCTACGAGGTAAGGACTGCCAGCATCACCCAGCAGATGTAAGACAGAAATCTGGAGAGCCTCTGCAGTGGCCCGTCTCGTTGGAATCACAACATACTGAAGTAAAATGCAACACACAAAACAACCTGTTGGCTTCTTGTTTCAAGAGAAAAGTTGTATATTTGTGTCCCCACATGCATCACTGAAACCTACCAGCAGTATATCGGCCATGACGGCCCAGTTGAGTGATATCAGTACTTCACCCAAGAAAATAAGTACCTGAAATGAGACATTTAAGACATTCAGTAAGCCAGTGATCAATTGATGAATTATGAAAATTATATCTTCAATAATGATTCAATTTAGATTTTCCCATAAAAAATCACACCATCACATGTTTTTAATGCCTAGTCATTAAATACCAAACCACACTGTCACTTTGACGTCACCAAGTTTAGAGATCTCGTGCATCGTGTTATCTTCATTACCTCCAGCTTATGTACACATTTTAGTTGAAACCTTGAGATGATGACTAGAATTTAAAATCAAATTTCGTGGTACTTAAGGGAACATTGATAAAACCTGATAGAAAATGTTTGCTTTGAAGCGTCGTTTAAGTCTGACGCTTCAAGTTCAAAGCTGTACAGTTATGTTGTGTCTTCACCACAGGAAGCTGTGAGTTTTTTTTGTGTAAAAGAATGTCCTACTTCGATCAATGTAGAAAGTGTTCCTAAACTTTGTTACTTCATGAGAATGCCACTGCTGGATCAGTGTACCCGTTAGAGAACAAGTGACTAATAGAAACAAGACATGTGCTGGCAGCTTATTTTTGTTAAACACAAGTACAGTGGAGCCTAATGGCAATGTTGTTAGTTTTTGCAGGTATTTGGTCATAAATCAAAGTACTGGAAAAATGAAAATACTGATGTCATGGTGGCACTGAATGATGAATGAAGTTGAGGGAACCAAACTTCATGAAATTCCACACATTTCACTAAAAAGCAGAAATGTGTCATGATGGCACTAAATGTAAATTCAGAGGATTCGTATTAGAGTGACATAAATGCATGCACAATCCATTAGTTGAGATATTTCAGTCTGTCTGGACTAGATGAATGGGCTGATTGACAGAAAAACATTGCGATTGCTCTAAAGCCATACATGAACATGATCATTTAGCAAGTGGACAGCAGCGAAGGTGAAGTTTGTCTCTTACATAAGTGGCGTGAATGCTTTTTGATGCCACAAAGATGGCGATGCAGAGGCAGGGGGCAGATCCCAGCAGGCCTACTGCACAGATGATTGGATCCACATTTGGCATTTTATCCCTAAACCATCTAGATAAACCAGTGCCAAGACAGCCTCCCAGAATGCCTGTTGCCACCGTCATGGCTCCAAAGATTAAACTGTGCAGACAGAAAAAGACAGCATTGTTAAAAGTTTGTTGCAGTAGAGAAAGGAAGGGAGTTGAGTAAGTGAAGGGTGATGCAGGTCAAACGTCACGCTGCACCTGTCTGTGGTGTTGCACGGCTCTTTGGTGCATTCTGGTTGGAGTCCCTGAATGACCTGAGCTCTGAAGAGAAAAGTAGGCGTCCAGAAAGCCAGGGCTCCGGTGAGAAAGGCTGTAGCTGTCACTCCCAGTGATGACCACACGTAACTTTTACTGGAGTCAGAATCAGAAATCAAGATTTGCAGAATTACAGTATTAATTAGAGCCTAATTATTAACTCCACTGACTTCATCACTGACTTCTACTGAGTCAATATATCAAGGGATGCTAGATTATTGCATGACAGGAATGCTGAAAATCCATTCGATTTCACTCAGAAACAGTGATGTCACTACATGGTTTGTCCACCAGAGAGCACTGACATTTTTCAGCTGTAAAAGTCCTGATCAGCACAAGTCCTGTTTCAATAAACAAATATAAAGGAGCCATATCAAAAATGTTTTCTAAATGCTCTATCATTGCATATTTGTGTAATAACAAAAATCATTATCTTTATACTCTGAATCAATGTGCCTCATAATCAGACAGTAGCTATCAATCCAGTATTCGTTCCCACGTCCTACTTTTTCAGAAGATACTTGACGTCCTCCATGTAAGTGGTCTGTCCTGTAACTCCCCGCCCGTGTGTCTCAGCAGCACCCCTGGGCGGATGGGGGCATAAGAGAGCCAGCAAGGCAAGTCCCACCAGACCTAAGATGGGGGTAATCTGATAACACAGAAGAATGTTAAGATATCATCTCGCTCTGTTTGTCAGCGTTCAAGCTTTTCTCAAGCCAAGATTTACATAAACTGCAATGAAATGTTCTTACCCTGAGAGCCCAGCGCCAGTCCCCTGTGAGAGTAGCAATCCCTGCCCCTGATATGTATCCAAGTCCACTGAAAACACAAAGAATAATGTAACCCTCTAAATTATAATGACATGAACAAGCTTTAACAACCTGTCCTGTGGCATTTAACCCTCTTTAAATTTTTGAGACCTCTACATCATCAGTGTGATATTTATTCTCCTGAAAAACCTGATGTATACAATCAAAATGCTGCAAAACACCAAATAACCCAAAAAAAAAAAAGAAAAAGAAATACGGGAAATAGAAAAATTATTATACAAATTAAAAATCATATATGCAAATGGATGGATTTTTTTTTTGCATTTGCCAGAAAGTTCAATAAACACTCATAGTTTCAAAGAATTTTAATTTTTCATGGTTCAGGCTTTACAGGGTTAAAGGAAAATAATGAACCATTTTGTATATTTCTTTGGTTTTTATTTGGCACATTTGTCATGGTTCTGTCAAGTCTGCGTATCTTTGTCTCATCTTTGTTTAAGAGCTGCACTGAAGTTGTAAGCTCAAAAATAAGAAGGAGGCCAAAGCCACAAAATCACATCACCCGTTTAAAGTTGTATGTGCTTGTTTACTGTTCCTTTTCCTTATTTCATTTTCCAGCAGTCTGAATTTTTGTCTGAATTAAATGCTCCAACTCGCTGGAGTTTCCCTCCAACAGCAGATGCACCATTCACAAGGCATGTGGGAACAGACCATGCTTTCAATAGCAGTCCTGCATGAGATTACATTTTAACTAAGGGATTAAAAAACCTAAAAGCATAAAAAGGCTAGATTTAGATGGTTCCTCACCTTCCAACAGGAATAAAGACGTAGAAGATCATGATCATGATACTCCGTTTAGCCCCAGTGAAGAGGTCACCGATGATGGTGGGAGCAATGGTGGAGTAGCTGGCCTCTCCTACCCCGACCAGACCTCGCAACAGCATCAGAAGCCAGAAAAGCTGAAGAGAATGAGACAACAACAGAGGCGAGATTCAGACCCAAATACGACAAGTATCCTCTCACAGTTTGAAACATGCAGTTCTGACAGCACAGTATAACAGTACAGTTAATCAACAATATACCTTTACTTCTGCAGAATAAGAAGGGATTCCTCTGTTGTGCTCTGTATGTTAAGATCCATATGGTACACTAAACAAATTTATGAAAATGTTTGACAGATCCTTTGTTGACTTGAGCCTCTATCTACCTGAGCTTTGCTTGTTTATAGCCCGGAGGAAAAGAAAATCACAAATGGCCCGTCTAATGTAGTGAGTGCATAATGAGGTCAAATGATGATGAAGAAGAGGGAAAGAAAAAGTGCGAGTAGCAAGAAGTGGCATCCTGTGGCTGGGTTGTTTCTTTTTCTTATGTATACCACATCTGAACACATCTACTTGCACTTACTGACTCGGTGACT
Organism: Amniataba percoides; assembly: GCA_037176925.1. Taxonomy (NCBI): domain Eukaryota; kingdom Metazoa; phylum Chordata; class Actinopteri; order Centrarchiformes; family Terapontidae; genus Amniataba; species Amniataba percoides. Next base: position 4,376,313 of record JBAJHX010000067.1, read on the forward strand.
AAAGAGCTGCCGGCCGCAGTCACAAGCCACACGCTCAAACCAGCAATCATGATGTACTTTCGGTTGTAGCGGTCCCCGAGGTAACCGAAGAGGGGGGCCAGAAGTAAGAAACTGCAGATGAAGACTGAAAATACATTGATGAGAAATGAAACGCAGACATGAAGTGAATGAAGGGCAGGCGTGAAACTTCTCAAAAATAAAACTTCTGCACGGGCACAGACTATCAAACCACAGATCTTTAGCCTATTCATAACCAAGCGTGCGCTCAGCGCTCTGCAATTAATTTGCTTCACATGTTGCATGAAATTATCTTAGGTAATAACCGCCAAAATGGGGGCCTTTAGAATAGGTTTGAGTGTGTCTGTCAAGGAGATGCGTCATCATACCTGTCTGTATAAGTGCAGCTGTACTGTCTCTTATGTCAAAGAATTTCTGAATGTTGGTGAGGACACCTGCATGAGAAACAAAACAATGCATGTTCAAGCCCACCAAATAGATGCAGCAGATGTTGTTTTCTGAGAGGCAACATTATTGTGTGCTACATGCACACAAGAGATCATCTCACCTGCTATTGTGTACCTCTCCATGTAGTTGATCAAATTAACGTAGCAAAGCACAGCCACAGCTATATAGGCACGTTTAGGTGATATGGCTGGCGGCGTCTCCTCTGCCTCTGGCGTGAGCGAAGACAGGCTGTTCATAAAAGAGCCATAGCGTAGGCCGGAGCCGGAGCCCAGACTCCACCGAGGCCTCGGCCTGTCCTGCGGGGATGTCACTGATCCCTTTTGCTCCATTCCCAGCAGCGTTTTGTTCACCTGTAGATGGAAAATATAACACCTCGTTTTTTTTTCTGGTGTTGGAGAAATCTTTTGCCCTCTGCATTTTCACCAAAGAAGATAATGTTACGGTGTGTGCATAACAATTTGGAAACTTGTTAGACAACCCAATAAAGGTGACAGGCGACAAGGCAGAGCTCTTTACTTGAGGGGATGTTTTTTTTTTCCAACTGGATACAAATGACAGCTCCTGTTGCTTTCATCTTTAAGATACAGTGTGATCTTGCTGCAGAACAGTAAGCGACTGTTTCTATCACACTGTACAGTCTGTATCAGCCTAATGCTGATGAGTGATAAGACATTGTTGTTTTTGAGGTCATGTGTCCCACAAGTCATTGAGTTTGGAGGAAATCAGTTAATGTGGTTAGCAGAAGCACTTTAGAAACAGCCCTTTCTTACACAAAAGGCAATTACAAAACTGCGTAAGAAGACATTGTTTTGTGAGCAAACGTCTTTCAAAATGTCAGAGAAAGGAGAAGGAGGATTTTTGGTTGATTTTTTTCAGCTGTTTAGCACTTCTTAGCACACACAAAACAGCTTTGTAACTGAACCATAGACATTTTTGGGCTGATAATGGCAAGCCCAGACAAAAAAAAAACAAGCATGATGCGGTCAGGTCATAAAGGAACAAGGCAGGAAGTGTAACATGCGGGTTACTGTGAAGAAAACTGTTTTAGTAGATCATTTCAAATCTGTCAGGTTTGTGCATGCAGGCTGTAACATAGTGTTTACTAAGCAGCCCCCATGTATCCTGTTCTGAGCAGAAAGTCAGTACAGTAACACAATGAGACTATTGTTGGCAAAATCTCTCCTACAAACAACAAAGCTGTGGCTGTATGAACCTCAGACCTGGCTCTTTTTTTCAAACCCGCTTTCTGATGCATTCTCATTAGACTGGTATCACCCTGAAGCTGTTTAAAGTGCCACTGTAAAATTAAATTTAGAGACAAAGCCAGACTCACGTACTTGTTGATGATGCCCTGTTTATGTAAGTCTTCACAGATCAGTCCATACTTGCAGCAGGCAGAGGACAGTGTGGCTTCCAGTGTGTCCCTGCAGCTTGAGGAAGCTCACAGAGGCCTCAGCTCTAACATGCCTCAAGAGATATTGAGTTAGTGAAAAGGACCAGCCCACTCTGGGCAGGTCATATGCTTTCACACAGATCTTCACTGTGACGCAATGCTGTAAACAGGCCAAACATCATTAAACAATTAAGAAAGAAATTTAGACTGACATTATATGCTAATAGCCTGATTCATCAATGACTTTTAACTTGACTTTCATCACTTTATTTGAATCTCTTAGCCGTATGTGCAAAATTCAGGGCTAAGATGGTGCGTGTGGGTGTAAGTTATAGATGTCAGCGTTTCAGAGATGTTTCCTGCTACATCATGGTGTGTCTTTACATGATTGTCTGTTCGGGGAATAGATACTGAAAGGTAATATTTCTTATCACCCAAAACAACTTGGAACTTTTACTGTATAGGTCTAAGTCATAAGTGCCCTCACATGCATTTTATTGTTTTTATTGCAAAGAGGTATTTTGATAGCATTGTATTTGGGTCATCCCGTCAGAGAACCGAGAAAACTGCTTCTTTAGTCTTTTTTTTCACGTGTCTCAGCAAAACCCATGTAACTGTCTAATTGGTGGCACGCTGCAGCTACTCTGGCAATTTAATGTGCTGTTTGATATAATATTCCCATGCAAATGAATACTGTATGCACGTTAAAATGCTTAATAGCTTCCATTTTATAGCAGTGAAGTGCTATAGTCAATGTGAGTGTGCAACACAGACAATCTTGTGTAATCTGCTGAAAGGCCAACCAAAATGTCTGAGAGCACACAAACACAAAGTCTATGTGCACTCTGTTTGTCCTCATAACGTTACGCCAGACAACAAACCTTCCTCTTCTACTACTCATGTGAATTCTCAACCCTATTTAAAGAAAACGAGTGGGATTTTTTATTCTGAACACCGCCTTTGTCAACATGTCCCTCATTATTTTAAGCTCTCAGGTGTGATATTTATAGTGGTCGGTTAACTGTGAGTAAGAAATGCATCGAATCTTTAACTGCACATTGTGAAATAAATTCCTTTGTCTCAAGAACTGACCCCAAACATTGATGTTTTTTGTCAACAGATGTGCAAACTCACTAGGAGAGCACAGCTAACTGCCATAAAACATAAAACCTGCCTCAGCTATACTATTACTTGTTAATTTCCTGTTAGACATGAAACTTTCAGAGTCAACATCCCCTTAAAATAACCACTGATCCAAGAACTGACAGTAGGGTCACAGGGTCAAAAGTGTCCGTTAGTTGAGTGGCTCTCTGCCCTTCCTGCACCAAACACAAGTCTCTGTGACAGAAAGACGGAGGTACAAGCTCATTAACCACCAACACAGCTGCATGTGTAGTCACACAGCTAGAACTTGTGATTACAATCTCACTGTCGACTTCCTCATTCGTTCTATATATGGGTTAAAAGGCGCTACAGTCAGGATGTGAAATACTTTCCACCTCTAGATGAGGTAACACCAACGTTAGTTTTAAACAAGAACATAGCAGTTAACATGTTAATGTGAGAAATGAAGGGAGAAAAAGGGTATTGTTACGTTTTCGTGATTATTTCAGTAGTTAGTGTAACCAAAGAAAATGTTGGTATTGTAAAGTAGATATTGGTGTTAATTTGTTGAGGGCAATCAGAATCAGGTCAATTACTGCCATCTAGTGTCTTCAGTGAGCATTACAGTCAACACTGAGCTCTCATCAAAACAATTTGATGAGGCAGAAAATGTATTACTATTTATTGTTGAATATAATATAACATGCTCCTATTTTAAACTCTTTTGCCTTCTATAATTACTCTGCAGCACACAGATCCTGATTTGTTAAATCTATTACTTGATATTATAATTATAATGGGTTTATGAAAGGAAAGTATCTTGGAGTCCATTGTTACCCCTTTTCCACCAAAGTGGTTCCAGGGCTGGTTCTGTGTAGCTTTGGCCCTCTGCTGCCTTAATTAACAAATATATGTGCTTTGTGATAGTAAAGGCTAACCAGAGAGTGATACTACCTAAAGGAGTGAGGTGGAAAAAATGAAGTGAAGTGGTATCATCTATATTTGACATTTTGTAAATGGGAGGCTCCACTTTGGGGGCTCTGTATGGATAGATTCAGGGGAGGCTCAGTTGAATGAAAGTTAAAAAATATTACATCCCAAATTTCATCTGAAAAACTGTTCATCCCAAACACTGTCAGTCTGTTTAATGCTGCCATATGAATCTGTCATTTCAAACATTTCCATACCACAGTGGAACTGATGTTTACTGATGTTCATCAATGCTGCACTTTATGGTCTTTTTTTTCATTGATTACAAATACTGTGAAACCATATCTGTGCAACAACAACATAAACATCTGTGTAGCAAGATCTTGATCCATTTTCACCAGTGCAATAACACCTCACCACTGCACATCTAACTGGGCGAGGCCTGTTCATTAGACAGGACTGAAGATGTCAGGGAAAACTGAGAAGATGTTCTGTTCATGTTTTTGTTCTGCACCTTACTGTTAAAAACTTCATGACTTTACGTGGACCTCACATTTCTCAGACGGAACATCCAGCAGGTGGCGGTGACGCGCGGATGACGACGCCCGCTGCTGTGAAATAGCAGCGCAGAAGTAGAAGCGGCGGCAGCAGCGGCGAGAGAAGGCGACGAAGAAGAAGAATGACGGGAATGCTAAACGGAAAATAGAGGGGACGGAGTTCGGCTCGGTGAACGTGAAATTAACGCCGTTACCTCACAGTATAACCATTGAACTCAGCCGCATTACACTCGCTGAAGCATGACAGAGCCCCAGTCAGCGCTGTTACTCAGGAGACAGCTCGCAGGTAATTAAACGGCGGTGTTTACGGCTGACGGCGGCTAACGGAGGCTGCCTGGCCGTTAGCTGTGATTCAAACTGCTCCTTTTCTTGAAGCTTCCACACCGATAACAGCGTTACCATGACAATTAAACGGCGGGGACGCGATAAACACCGACTGACAGACTCCTGTGGGGTGCAGACAGACTGACTGGTGTAGCCCGACGCTAGCCTCCAGCTGAGCCGATCTGTTTACATTTATTTTTACCGACATAACAAGTGCTGGGCAGCAGCTCGGTGGACGCGGGGCTCGCTGCTGACGGGATTAACCCGATGGTGGTTTCCTTATTTGTGCATAAATCCCGAGTAGCGTTGCTCTATCTGACCCATTCCCCCCGTTAACCGTGTTTAATTGCTCACATATCGGAGCCAAGTGTAGGCTAAAGATAGCAGCTGTCAGCGGGGTTAGCTTCAGCACGCCGAGCTACCAGGCTAACTAATGTTGACCTCGCATTATCTCTCCGTATATCTGTTGTCAATAAAACTGTAGCTGTCTGGATATCTGCCACCTTCCACGAGCAGCCGAGTCCAGCACACACCGTAAAATGTGCTCTGTTTGTGCCACTAATGTTACTTCAGGGTCAAGGTGGTAAAATCCCACAAAAGCACTCCGTCTGGGACACGATGTGCTTCTTTGTAGTTTTCCCGATATTATCTCATTCTGATGGGTAATCGTTTTGTCAATGGGAATTTACTGAGATGAGGGGATTAACTCAATATCTGATTATCCGAATCTGCATCGGAAAACACCTAGAGATAAGTGATATTAGGGATTTTTTTTGCGAACTCCTGAATCCAGACTGGTATCATTATGCGACATTTCAAACCGCATCAGACTCATGTGTGACGAGTTTGGACTGTAAGAGCTGTTGTTGCTTTAGAGACACATTTTGGTGAAACCCCTCCAAAGTTTACAGCAGTGTTTGAAGCTGGTCTGTACACACGATCCACATTTAATTACGAATAATCACAGTTCAGTTAGAAGATTATGGTATCTCAAAATACTACCCAACATATTTGGGGAAGACTGGATGAGGAAGAAGTGGCAAAATTGGTCTAACGTGTTTATATGGCAGAAGGTCTGTGTTTTGTTTTCCCATGGGATTTCTTGAATACTTGAATTAACTTTGTCAGAACCATAAATGGCCATATATTGGCATTATATGCACCTAAATAAATCAGTTTCTTCTTGACCTATTGTGTAACAGTAAATTAAAATGAATAATAGCATGGGAGATGTTATGGTAATTAACAGCTGGACAAATGAGAGCCACTTACTCTCAGTATCAGAGAGACATCAGTTTATCCCTTGGTTTCTGATTTCTGTTCAGAGTCAGTATTGATACACCACCCTATAAGTGTTCAATGGTTAATAGTGCAAAGTGAAATTTAAGAACAGTAAGAAAGTGCAGTGTATATGTGGAGGGTTGTAGTGTGATCAGTGAGTGAGAACGAGTTTGACTATTAGGGTGGTGTGTGGTTTCAACACCACACTGCTTCTTATTCCCCCACCCCCCTCGCCCCCCAAACAAGGCCTCCTAAGACAAAGGTTATGTTGTCTCCTCAGCGGCCTTGAGAAAAACACAACATCAGTCCTGTTAACTTGCTGTATGTACTTTGATATGAGCCAATGGTGATTTGACTTTGAATATTTCTTGTCTAGAGCTGAACAAAAACCCAGTGGAAGGATTCTCAGCAGGCCTGATCGAGGATAATGATCTGTACAGATGGGAAGTCCTTATCATCGGGCCTCCAGACACACTGTAGTAAGTCTCTCTGACATATAGCATGAGAGATGTGTTATTGTGTTGTTCTCTGAACAACTTTTAATTGTTTTAGTTAAGTTAGTTTTGTACAATATGTACTTATTATTATTATTATTATTATTATTATTATTATTATTATTATTGTTGTTGTTGTTGTTGTTTTTATAAGGATTATTATTATGACTCTATTGATTTTTCTCTTTGATCGTTTTGTTCACAGTGAAGGTGGTGTGTTTAAAGCTCACCTGACATTTCCCAAAGACTATCCTCTCAGGCCACCTAAAATGAAATTTATCACAGATATTTGGCACCCTAATGGTAAGTACAAGTGTAGCACACTGAGTGGTATTTGTCTTTGTTTATAGCAAGACTTGTTTTAGGAAGTGAAGAGTCCATCTTAAAAGTAAATTTACTGTTCTATTTTAAAGCTTTAAAGGTATAAACTTGAATACTTTGATTTACATAAATCAGCCATTTATGTAAATATAGATAACATATATAAAATGAAGTCACTATGTATCTCTTAACGAGGTAACATGATATGCCCACTGATGAAAACTCATGCATTAGTATACTGGGTGTCTGTGTTGGCTTACCTGGAGAAATCACAAACAGCACAGTTAGGCTTTTAAAAAGCTTTGAACACAACGGACTTTTTCTTCAACTCACCAATGTGAAGCAGCATACTGTTTCTGTGTCTGCAGGAAAAGATCAATGGCTACAGACAGTACAACTTGAAACTGAATTGGAAGTGATGTCCAAAAACAAGGCAATGCTTATCACTGTAGCTACTGCAAAAGAGAAAAAAAATACATACAAAATACATTTATTCCTTGCTCAGTCATTGCACCAGTTCTTAATTTCCAGCTGCCTTTTTAAATCAAAGAAACATTCAGGAAATACATTTCCATAGTAAAGTTTCAGATTCAACAAAGAGTTGAAAATAGTTATAACAGATTATTGGATACAAATTTAACTTTATTACTGCTGAGAAATGCAGCTGATGAAAGTAAAGTGAAATGCACCATTGATACTGTAGAAAAAACTGAGTAGCTCTGGAGATAAATTGTGTTGTACACACTATTCTTTTTAACATGTTAATGTGTCATAGGTTTTGTGTAATCATTGCTGTCAAATGCATTTGACCATTTATGCTCACCATTGTTTAAATGTAGTGTGAGCAATGCTGTGAAAAAGTTAGTGTTCCCTTTGCACATGTTGATGGATTTATCTGAGTTTTTGTCTTACTGGTGTACTGTTTTTTTAACTGGATGTAACACAAGTCAATAGAATTTTTTTATTTTTAGTTATATGAAGTTAAAATTCAAACAAAGTTAGAGTGTTTATGTTCTGGAGTAGCCAAATCAAAATCTGTACATCAACCAGTGTATGATAAAAATAACTCGGTCAGGATTAGTCAGAAATTGCTATTCACTTACTGTTGCCTCTGTATTTAAAGCAGCTTTAAGGAACTTTTAATTTTGGCAGTCCCTGTGGACAAAGGCAGCAGTGTTTCACCTCACATTAGATTATGTGTTCCCACCACTTCGCTCCCTGCTGCAAGGGGACAACTTCACCGGGAGGAGAGAGAGCAGCAGCTTCAGAGACAGACCTTTGGTTAGAAGCTGAAGCAACTTGAATTTATCCAGAACAATCCCTAGCACTGTTTACTGTGACTTCGTAGAAAAAATGCCAGTGGCGGACATAGAATATTTTATTTAGAACTAGAACTAACCAAACCTTTTGCTGTTGTTTCTTTGTATGTCATATAGCGGCATCAGTAGTAAACTGAGACTGATTAATAATCAGTTAAACTGTTAACTCCACAGAGTGCTTTTAATAGAACTAGTGTTGATTTTAAAGATGAATATGAAGGAATTGTCCAAATGTGCCACTGATTCTCCACTAACTCTACACTTCAGACTCTAAGTGCAACAAAGGTGCATCAGCTAAATACTGACTCAAAGTGAAGACAGATTTTTTTCACAGATGCTGTCTTTAAACAGGATGATGAATCAGTTTGGTAGCTGACAGGCTTATGTCATCTGGCAATCTGTATTGAAAGCAAACTTTCAATACTATTACACTAATTGAGAAATAGGAGCTTCTTCTTCCTCACAAAATGTATTCTCTGATTTTTTTTTTTTTAATTCCAGTTGACAAGAATGGAGATGTATGTATTTCTATTTTGCACGAGCCTGGAGAGGACAAATATGGCTATGAAAAACCAGAGGAGCGCTGGCTGCCTATCCACACAGTGGAAACCATCATGATTAGTGTTATCTCTATGCTCGCAGACCCAAATGGTGACTCGCCGGCTAATGTGGACGCTGCAGTAAGTTTACAACACAAGCTGATTAGAAATAGTATTATATACAACAACTTATACAACAGGTGTGCTTTTCTATTCAAAACTACAACAAATGGTTATCTCGTATGTAATTTTTCCTTTCCTTTATCCTTTTTAAAGTGCAAGTAAAATCTGAAAATGAGCATTTTTTTTAAATGACATTGAATAACAGGTATGACAGAAATACATAATGACTTTAGACTTAATATAAAAACTTCTAAATGTCATAATTATAGCAACTATAATGATGAAATTCAATAAGGAAGATGTGCAATACACTAGAGATATCTGAATTGTCTTTATCCTTTTTGCCCTCTACAGAAAGAGTGGAGGGAGGACAGACATGGTGCATTCAAAAGGAAAGTTGCCCGTTGTGTACGAAAAAGCCAAGAGACTGCGTTTGAGTGATACTTAGCAAGGATCTAGCTTCATGTTTTCAGGGTAAGTATCCTTGACTTAAACTCTTCTAACTTCTAACTAACTTTAGCTTTACAGAAATGGATGCCTGTTGCATCGGGTAAAATACCTCGCATTCAAACTGCAACTACACTTTGGAACTTACACATACCTTTCAAATACAACTACAGAGCCACATTTCTACACGTGTTCAGAAAGAGCGAGCATGCAGCCATCTTGCTAAGGTCAAAGTATATGTAAACAACTGGTGACATGAGAAGTCAGGACATGGGCCAATTAGAGGCTTCCTAACAGTCTGCACTACTTGATGCAGTCTCTGCAGACTCTTTCTCTGAGGCTGTTGGCAGCCAACAAGCAGAAACAGTTCAAGCATGTGTTGATGGATGGGTGGGTGCACCTTCTAGACCTACCGCCCTTTCTAAGATGGACATAAGGAGGAGCACCAAGTGGTATCAGTGAGCAGGTCCTTGAAGTTTACATTGATAATCAGCCTGTGCCTGGCTCAGTCTGTCATACCCACGTGCATCAAAAAGTTCACCATCATTCTTGTGCCGAGGAGAATAAGACCAGCCTGCCTGAATGACTACCGTCCAGTGGCAGTAACCTCTGTAGTGATGAAGTGCTTTGACTGACTCTTCAGTGATTGCAGCTGCTCCTCAGTACCCATCACACTGGACCCACGACAGCATGCCTACTGTCTCAGCCAGTCTGCAAAAAAACGCCACAGCACACACCTTCCACACCGCTTTATCTTAAGAGGATAAGAAAGGGAGCTATGTGAGACTGCTGCTCATTGACGACAGTTTGAGTCCTGTGTTTGATTTCTGGGATGTCAGAAAACTCATAGAGATGAAGTTAACTGTAAAACACAGAATATTGTGGAAATTGTCAAAATGTCACTGAGGGCCCGACCCTGGTGCTGCATACTGACTCAGTGGTGAGAAAGCCAGAGGCAGAAACCGGTACAGCTCAGGCACTTCAGGGAATTCTGCCTGTTTCCTAAAATGTTAAGAAATCTCTAGTCCTACACCACGGAGAGAGTCCTGATCGTGAACATCACTGCCTGGTACAGAAACGGCACCAAACAGGAATGTAAAGCTCTGCAAAGAGTGGTTCATTCAGTTGAATATGCACTCTACCTGTCTAAAGGTTATTTACACCAGAGCTTGGAGAACCATTAAGGATCTCAAACACCCAGATAAAAGCCTTTTTCCACTGCAGGCCAATTTTCACACAGCTGGTTTAACATGCTGTAGATTTTAAAATGGTCTTTGTGTCATTTAATACTTTTGCCAGTTGTTTACATTGTGACTTTTGTGTCTCGCTGCTTCCTAACAGTTTTTCCGTTATGTCTTGTGTGTTTTCCTGCAGGTCTCCAATTGAAAATCAACATGGCACTGTTTCCTGCACTCTTCCACCCTGTCGTCAGGCTTGTCCTCCTTTATTTTGGCAGGAACAGACTGACTACCGTAGGCTGCAATAGAACATAACGGTGACAACCAAGGCTGACAGAAAACCGCCAAGCAAGTGCCAACTCAAAACAACAAACAAAAAAAAAAAACCCAGAAGATGATAAAACATTTTTCAAGTCTATGAACTGCTTCAACATTCAGGAAGATATTGTAAAGACATGTATATAGCACAGACTAAACCGGATAATATATAAGCTCCCTCTCCATCCATCAAGACACTTAGACCAAATGAATAGCGCTGGTTCAGATAGGTTTATTTTTGTCCATTCTCCCTCTCTCAACTCCAGCATGTACTAGTTCTCTTCAGATGGTTTTAACAGGTCTTAAATAGAAAGAGAAATGTGATTCTGTCTGAGGAACGTCACCTGTGAAGAGCTTGTTTGATTCAAGCGAGACTGAAGGGTTTTCTCGAGGAATACGGCCATATTAGAAAATACAGCTGTTCTTGCGGGTTCTTTAACACTCTGAACTCAATATAATATGTGTACCTGAATGAATTTGTTTTTCTTTATCCGTTGAAAGTCTGACCATCCTGCTCAGTTGACCTAAGAAAGGCAACATACCCCCCTTAATTTTTTGTGCATGCTAAATTTTGTTGATCTTTTTTCAAAAGTGCCTCCTAATAAAATACTTGGCCACTTCACCCTGCATTGAACAAGAGTTAAAAGGTGTTAAGAAAAAGATGGAGACATTGTGTACCACTCATGTAAGAATTAATTTAATAGCCAGTACACAGGGAATCTGTACAATTAGGGTATTGGTAACAACTTGGTGTAGCAATAACTCCCCTAGTATGAAATGTACACATGTTCAGTTTTGATATCCTGATACAATTTGAACTCCTCTTCTCCGATGTTCTGTTGTTTTAGCAGCCTCTCTTTTCCTTGTCTGTGTTGTCCTCAGTAGGAATTGTTATGCATGCTTTATCGTACTTTCCTTTTGGTTTGTTTTTCGCTGAATGTTTCTGGGATTTTGTTTGCGAATGTTTGAGTCTTTGTGTATACAGTGTGTGTGCCCATTTTTGTTCTGTCGCTCTTTCCCCTGATCCACAATCTCATAATTATTCTGCTCACTGAACTATTGCAGTTTTGCCTAATGTACAAAGACAAAATACTGATGTATATTTTTCATGTTATGAAATCTGTCACCTGTAGTGAGTTCTTCTAAAATATGACTTTTTTTCAATATTTACTTGTGTATTTAATTCAGGTGTGGTTACGATACAACACTAATGACATATTGCTTGCATCAACAGAAACCTTTCATGTACACAAAGTGTTTTCAATGCACCTTTTGTTTTTACACAATTGCCTTTTTTACCTGGTTTATTTTCCAGCATTTCAAGGAAAATGTCCTCTTAATATTGCAGATATGTAGATTGGTAAATACAACATTTTGTTAGTTGAACTTTAATGTCATTCGCAGCAAAATCACTCTTATAATTGACTTTTGGGGAGAATATTATTTATCAGAATAGTTCATGGATTTTGGGGATTGTGCCAAGAGCATGTAGTTTCCTATTTTACTTGTTTTTATAGACGCTGCTAGTGTTTCTTTAGGTCCCAGATTTTTAGCTCCTTTTGGGTGAGAGTCACTAAATGAATTCAGTGTTGTCTATGACAAACCACAGCCAAATATGTATTATGAGAGAGAGATAAAATATTTTAGCTGCAGTTCACAGGACACCTGCAGGTGTGTAAGTAGTTTCTCTCGCAAGCACATTGCTGCCGACAAGGAAGGTTTTAGACTTAATTGACTCACAGAATTCTATATTTATTTCCCCGATTGTTTTCATTCACTCATATAAATGAGATGCGCCTCTTGCCAAGAATGAGTTGGTCTTTACATCTGTAAATCCACTGTATTTGTGGAGCCTGCTGCCAATTGCTTAAATATGTTTAGTTAAGTATGACTTGCCATGTTAGAGGGAGGAGTTCATCTGGAGCACCTGAAGGCAGCATCAATGTCACAACAGGTGAACACTTTGAACGCATACCTAATTGGGTCAGAAACAGTCTGTGGTCAGAAACTGGTTGATTAAATCCTCCATATTCTCAAACGCACGATAAAATCACGACTAACTGTCACCGAGAACTTCTGTTTTTTTTTAATTACAGGGAAAACTCCTCTAATTGATATCTTTCACGCCTTAGCAAGGAAAACCACTCACCCAGCGCTGACATTACCTATTGTGTATCGAAACGTGTGTTATCTTTCGACTTTAAACATATGATAAACTCAGCAAAAAGCAGAAATGTAGCGGTCATGTGATTTACTGTGAAACGTGTTTTGAGAGCCCCTGAACGCAGCACCACTGGCTGCTCCCCTCCCCTCCGTCATATCGCGATAGAGACCATCGGGCCACGGAGCTAACGCTGAGCAACATGGCGGAAGGTATGGGAATGGCTTTTTTTGGGACTCTAGTACACTCACTGTTTGCTTCGTATGCGTGTTGTACTGCTGGGCTGAATCAAGCAGTGTGTCTGCAGATTAATAAACCGTGCTTTTGAACAGACGGAGCTCTGCGACACTTGTTGTCTCCTCTCGGCTCGTCAGTGTCTGTCGTTAGCTCTCGTTGGGGTTGCTAGCTGATTTTTTCTTACAGCTCCGAGTTAGCAGAACCGGGAGAGAAAGATGTGGTCGGTGGGTCGGACTGCGGGGAGCATTTCGCGTTTAGGCACATAGCTGCCCCCCCACGTAAGAGGAAAAAACGCTCATGTTAACTCACAGAAAATGCAGGCGAGGCTGGTTTGGGTGTTTAGCTTAAATGTCAGCGTCATTGGTGGCAACAAACTGTCGCTGCGCTGCCAGACAACGCTCCGTTAACTGTGTGTGTAGTTCAGGGAGACATCGCGCTGCTTCTTTAAACATGATATCACATCAACTCTCAGTTAAATGGTGACTGGTAAATACAGGACAGCTGGGGTTCACGGGACAGGACAAGGGGAGGTGTCTCTAGCTGTAAGGTATCACCTGCACCACCTGGTTGAAGTGCCGTGTCCAAGGGCACCACCTATATTTGGCCCAGACAACAGTGAACAGTGTCTGCTGAGAGCTGAAGGGAAATCTGCTTACCAACTTCAATCCAGACTGTGCTGCCTGGGCTGTGTGTGCAGCTGCGCCACTGCCAATGAGCAGAAAGCTTTTTGTTTTTTTAGGACATGTTAAATGACTGTCTGAGCCTTGGCTTGAATGGAAAAGTTGCTTGCCAGAGAGAGAGAGAGAGCCCTCAAATTGTTTGATACTGTGATCATTGTGTGTGCATTTACAGTTCATGTCTCCACCACAAGTCCTGACAAAGTGGAACACATTTCATACACGTTTTGTTGATGGTGCATTGTTGTATAAACAGTTGTCTGAAGACCTCGCTAAGTCTGCAGGTTAATTTTTGTTTTTTTTAGATGTATTATGCAAGTTATAATTCCTGCAAAGTAAAGGCGGATCTTGGTATCTTTGAAGAGTCTGTGCTTGTCAGTTGGTTACTAAGCTGCTGCTTCACCATGCCGCCCTTCCTGAGTTGAGCTGATCAGGTGGTTTTCAGCAGCCCCCCCTTCCTCATGACCAGTAGCAGTGCCAGTAACGGTTTACAAGGGAGGCCAAAGTAACGTGCCGTCTCAGCATTCTTTTCTCACTAAAACTTTACTGGTTTAAAGGAAGGAAATGGGCCTCAGTGGAGAACTATTGGCTGAGACATGAATCAGTGTTGTAACACGAAGTTCTGGAGAAAGTGTGTTTCACTTAGAGGAAGAGGGAAATGTTCGATTTCTGCCAGACTGTTTTTACGATTGGGACAGTTTTGCTTGCATGACTTATAAAGGAAATGCTGAAAATCTGTGTCTGTGCTATTTTAATGAAATGAGTAGGTGCTTTTAAAAAGACATCGGCTGGTATAAAGAGCTGTAATAACACTTCTCAAACGCTTCGTATTGCAGATGCAAATCCAGTTCACAGCCTTTTATGTTATGCTGGTTCCTTGTCATATTGTTACTGCCATAAATGACAGATAGTTTTGTCAGAAATATACATTCCACACTACACTGCTTTCTGTACGTTGGCACCATTGCTCTCCTTTTAACTTTAAGGAGATAGGTGTGTCAAAATGTCCAGTTTTAACTGTAGTCAGAAATGGGTCTTTCTAACCTACATTTTTTGTGTGTCTACATCTTGTGTTGTCCTCTGCCTCACTCTTTTCTCCTGCTGTGGTACAGAGGAGGTGGCCAAGCTGCAGAAGCACCTGGCCCTGCTCAGGCAGGAGTATGTGAAGATGCAGCAGAAACTGGCTGACACAGAGAGGCGCTGTGCCGTGCTTGCTGCTCAGGCCTCAGGCCAGGGGTCGTCCACCGCTGCAGCCCCGGACACCTTCATCAGCCGCCTGCTGGACATCGTGGCCGACCTCTATCAGCAGGAACAGTACAGGTGAGTACTGTCATGGTTGAAATGGATGAGTGCAAGTTTTCTCTGAGGCTTATCCAGCAGTCCTGCAAACAGTATAAAGATGTGTGTCTGCTCTGTCACATGTATTGTCATATGACCCACCTATGCTGAGTGTTGCAGTTGATGGGCTTGTCACATTACATCCTCAAAGCTTATGACAGTGGTTAAAGACCTATAATATTTATGATACATACTTGATTTCTCACACATGGATGTGGTTGTGTTGCAGTGACCTGAAAGTGAAAGTAGCAGGGGAGAAGCTCAGTGCCCACAAGTTTGTGTTGGCTGCCCGCAGTGATGTCTGGAGTCTGGCCAACATGGCCTCCACCTCCGAACTGGACCTATCAGGTGAGCAGCTCTGGTGTGATGTCATTGTGTTAAAGGAGTTGTTTAAATCATAATGACAGTCCAGTTGTCACCTCCTCACACCTGTCAGTCAACATGAATGTCAACTGAATATTTGTTTTCAGGTGGATTGTTCAGACTATCAAAGTCCAGTATTGGACACAGTTTTGCTCTGTGTAGATTTTTTTCCCTCATGCCTATTCCAGTAAGCTAATCAGTAAAGTTTGAATATATGTAAATGTGATCAAAGACTGCCTGAGAATGTGCATGAATGTACCTCTACACATAAAAAACACTTTTTTTAAATTGTTGGTCCATGATTATGTGTTATTTCCAGTGCTTGCAAAGACATTTTTTACTTATTGGTTACTGTCTGTAAATGTCTGACTTTACAATATGCTGGATTTCCAGATTGCAAACCCGAGGTCGCCATGGCGATGTTGCGCTGGGCATACACAGATGAACTGGAACTCAGTGAGGATGATGCCTTTCTCATCGACTTGATGAAGCTGGCCAACCGCTTTCAGCTTCAGCTGCTCAGAGAGAGGTCGCCACGAGTGCTACATAGTGGCTTTTTCTTTGTAGACAATAATGAAACTTGTATTATTATTAGTAGCAGGATTGCCATGAAATAACATTTTATAGATCAACATATGTGGCTTAATGGGCTGAAAGCAAATTTGTGTCTTCTCTGGGACAGGTGTGAAAAAGGCGTGATGTCCTCAGTGAATGTCAGGAACTGCATTCGCTTCTACCAAACAGCTGAAGAGCTAAATGCAAGCACCCTGATGAACTACTGTGGGGAGATCATAGCCAGTCACTGGGTGAGTGCCTTCCTTAGTGTATTTGTACAAGACCATCTAGGCAGCTTGGGGGTGATTTTGTGTGCATGTGTGGGATGATTTTTTTGCCGTCGTAAAACTTGAAGAGCTGTTAGCAGTATAAGTGATGCATTAGCACACAATATTAGTTTGCTGTCAGGATTATGTGGCCATTTACATACTTTACAGTTTTCATCAGCCCTGAGGTGTCAGAAGCTGCTTTTTTCAGAAGTATGCCACTTTTGAATCCATCAACCACTTCTCTTTGCCTTTGTGGGTTAATCTGCTCACTTTTCTGTCCACATTTTGACAGATCAGTTATGTTGTCTCACCACTGTGTATCATCTCACCATTTACAATACAATAAACCTAGAGTGGCAACAGCAATTTTCAAGGTTATCTTTATGACTTTAGTAAAATGGCTGTTAAGTGTCACCGGCCCCTGACATTGTAGTATCCATTTTTCTGGTTTTGCTGGCTCAAGGTCAGGTTACTCCTTTTCACAAATGCAAGGGATTCTACAGATAGACATTATTTTGAGGTCTTTTACAAATCAGTCACACCTCTTGTTGACTTTTTCCATTATAAGTCAGCTGTTATATTTGTTTCTTTGTTGTGTTCCATGGATTGCTTTTCATTAGGACGATCTGAGGAAAGAAGATTTCAGCACCATGAGTGCCCAGCTTCTGTACAAGATGATCAAGTCTAAAACTGAGTATCCTCTCCACAAAGCCATCAAAGTTGAACGAGAAGATGTGGTCTTTCTTTATCTCATCGAGATGGACTCACAGGTCAGCTCCCCACAGATACCCTTTGTTAGCTGCTCACTAACTTGTGTTTTTGTCCTTGTTACTGTGTAACCAGCATGGTAGAAAAAAGATTGCCCATTATGCTATAAACATTTTTCATGTTTTGTTTTTTTTTGTTTTATCTGTTGTTTCTAGCTACCTGGCAAGCTGAATGAACTAGACAACAATGGCGACCTGGCTCTAGACCTGGCACTCTCACGTAAATTGGAAAGCATTGCCACCACTCTGGTGAACAACAAAGCTGATGTGGACATGGTGGACCAAAGTGGCTGGAGCCTCCTGCATAAGGCCATCCAAAGAGGTGCGGGGGAGTCATTACTACACTTTTACTACACAATCATGTGTGTTTCTTGTCTCCAAAATAGATTTATAGCTTAAATGTTTCCACCTAAAACTGAACTGTACCTATTATGATACCCACTTAATCAGATTATTTAGTCAACACGGCATAAAATGTCAGTCTCCAGTTCAATGCCTTCTCTTGTATAGACTTGAGTTTGAGGTAAACACATGAAAAGAGATATTCCTTCTTCATGGCTTTCTTCCTCTTCCTGCAGGTGATGAATTTGCCTCCATTTTCCTCATTCGTCATTCAGCTCAGGTTAACGCAGCCACTGTGGGTGCTGTGGAAACCCCTCTTCACCTCGTTTGTTCTTTCAGTCCCAAGAAACACTCTGCAGAAGTGATGAGTGGCATGGCACGGATTGCAGAGGCTCTTCTCAAGACCGGAGCCAACCCCAACATGCAGAACAGCAAAGGCAGGTAGGTCACAGAGCTCTCGGTAGATAAACATTATCCGATTTGAAAGGTGGTTGGCTACCCTGCAAATTACGATGGTGCTTCAGTATTGTCTTTTGTTGTTTGTAGAACTCCGCTGCATGAAGCTGTGGCATCAGGGAATGAGCCAGTGTTCAACCAGCTACTGCAGTGCAAACAGTGAGTTACATTCTGCCTCCAAATTGAATTAATTGGTTTCTTTTGAAAATGTTTTTTTCTATGCAATGTTGATCAATAACATAAGTAGACAACTCATGTAAACTTACTTTCATAATTATGTCACTTTCAAGAAACACAAGTAGACATAAGAGGCTGTTAATTTAGAAGACTTGTTTTTAGAAATGTCTCATGAACACAAAGGCACCAATACTTGTGTCTAACCTGATGTAATCTTGATAGGCTTGACCTGGAACTGAAGGACCATGAGGGCAGCACAGCTCTGTGGCTGGCCTTGCAGTACATCACCGTGTCTTCAGACGCCTCAGTAAACCCATTTGAGGATGATGCACCAGTAGTGAATGGCACCTCCTTTGACGAGAACAGCTTTGCAGCCCAGCTCATCCAGAGAGGAAGCAATCCTGATGCACCTGACACTAACACAGGTGCTTTTTAATGATCTCAGTTAACAGTGACCTCTTGAATTAGAAGGATGTCCTTGCAACAAATGTCCATCTCCTTTTGTTTCATCTCTTGTAGGAAACTGTCTCATGCAGAGAGCAGCTCGGGCAGGCAATGAGGCAGCTGCTCTTTTCCTAGCCACTCATGGAGCGAAGGTCAACCATGTCAACAAATGGGTGCGTATGAACATTAGGCCACATAGCTGTCAAACATTAGTTTTGATAATCAAAGTATACAGGTAGTACAACTGTTAACTTTTTTTATTATAGTGTCTTTACACCAGTCAGTTTAATTTTTAGGTCAGAACACAGAGCCAAAAGTGAAACTCCCACATGTCACTAATAAGTAGTCCCGATACCTTCTTTCAGGGGGAGAGCCCACTTCATACAGCATGTCGCTGTGGTTTGGCAAGTCTGACGGCAGAGCTGCTCCAGCAAGGGGCCAACCCCAACTTGCAGACACAGAAGGCTTTGCCTGATGACACCGTTGGTGCTGCTATGCAGACCCAGAAGACTCTGTCTGATGAAACCATTGGTGTGGCTATGCAGACCCCCCTCCACATGGCCATTGCTCACAACCACCCAGATGTGGTCTCTGTAATCCTCGAACAAAAAGGTAAGCATATGTTTTGGTTTTATACATTTCGGTGCCTTAACTAAATTGCAAACAAGGCAGATATGTTATATGCTTACTGTTTTATCTACCTACATATCATTTATGTCTTAAATAATTCCACGTATTTCTCCCTTGCTGGCTCTGTTGCAGCAAATGCACTTCATGCCACCAACAACTTCCAGATCATTCCAGACTTCAGTCTCAAAGACTCCGTGGACCAGACAGTGCTGGGCTTGGCCCTCTGGACAGGTACTCAGCACTACGCCTCCACTGGTTTCAATACAGTTGATTATGCTTTATCAAAATAATCTTTGTAATTAACATAACCTTGTCACAAGACTGCATGGTGATGAGTATGATGTGTAACCTGAACAATCTGTCCGTCAGGTATGCACACCATAGCAGCTCAGCTGCTGGGCTCAGGGGCTTCCATTAATGACACTATGTCCAATGGACAAACCCTGCTTCACATGGCCATTCAAAGACAGGACAGCAAGAGCGCCCTCTTCCTTCTTGAGCATCAGGCAGACATCAATGTTAGGTAATTCATCACATACTTCAGTTGTAAAGCATTTTTGCAGTTACTGTTTTTCAGTTATTGTTTTTTATTAAAGTTTAGGAGTTATTTGTATTTTATAGAATTTTAAGTTAGCCATCAGAAAGAGATGACAGGAAATGAGCGAGGACAAATATGTGGAATTACATGCCATCAGAGTGTTGCTAATTTCTTTTATTTTATTTGAACCAGATTCGGTGACACTATAAATAATGACATAAGATGGGGCCCAAAAGACAGTCATTTTGGAGGAAATAAATTGTTGTTAATTTATTATTAATATTACACACTATATTAAAGACAGAATTTAATTTAAACATAATTTAACTGACTCCCCAGCCTCCACTTAAGGCTTTTGAGGTGAGAGTTTTTAAATTGGGTAAGTGTTTTCTGTGTCTGTATAGTTTTCTGTGTGTCAGTTTTTTTTTCTTTTCTCTACCTTTAGGACCCAGGAGGGACAAACAGCACTACAGTTGGCCATAAGTAACCAGCTACCACTGGTGGTGGATGCCATTTGCACAAGAGGAGCTGATATGTCTGTAGTGAATGACAAAGGGGACCCTCCACTGTGGCTTGCTCTGGAGAATGGCCTAGAAGATATTGCATCTACGCTGGTGAGACAAATGCATGTACAGCCAATTTAGATGTGAGAGTATCTTCCTACTTCCTTATTAGTACACTGTGAGTTATTTAGTGTTACGAAATTTTAGCCAAGATAAAACAAAAGCTTAATGAAATGACGACTCAGGAATAGATGCATGTGGTTGTCTTGTTGGCAACAGACATCCCCAATCTTGTTTCTCAGTTTACTCTCTACGCCTGCAGTTATCTGTACTTCTGAGTGCTTTTATTGATCAAGTACTTCAGTAGAATACTAATTCCCATGTGTTACACTTGCCTTTGAATAAAAAAGGAATGTGGATTGTAGGAATACTTCTGCTATCCAAATTGGAAAATATATATCATTACTCTCATATTGTTTGAAAGAGAAGTATTATATAAGTCAACATAACATCAAGTGTCACTGACATTAATGTCAGCCTTCCCTGAAACACTGAAGTGAACAAAAATTGGTGACCAAAAGAAAAAAAAGCCAAGTCAGTGTCTTCCGTTGATGTACTGAAGCCAAACAGCTGAACAAAACCTTATAGAGACCTGTAGCATTAGCTCATAGCCTGCTTAGCTCATAGCCCGCATTGTAACCTATGTTATATGCCATATATATGTTTTACAGACTTCTGTCAGGATAACAATAATATTCTCTTGCATTGTGACTGGTTGAATCCTGTTTGTCCTGTTTAGGTCCGCCATGGCTGTGATGCGACCTGTTGGAGCACAGGGCCCTCTGGCTGCCAACAGACCCTTCTGCACAGAGCTGTTGATGAGAATAATGAGGTCTCTGCTTGCTTCCTCGTCCGCAGGTCTGCCAATCTCTTCACCGTTATGGTTTGGGAAACCTTATGCTAGCTGTTTATATTTACCTAAGCTGTGAATCTTTTGGATATGGGCAAAATGTTATCCTGATAAAATGTCAGGGTAAACGTAACAACTTGTCTGTTTTTAAGCTTGGTGTTATTGAGATGAATGTTGATAGCTGTCTTACCTTACTGTCTGCCTTATGTGTATGTAGTGGTTGTGACGTGAACAGCCCTAGGCGGCCAGGCCCTAATGGGGAAGGAGACGAGGAAGCCCGAGATGGACAAACGCCCCTCCACCTGGCTAGCACCTGGGGATTGGAGGAGGTGGTGCAGTGCCTTCTAGAGTTTGGTGCTAATGTAAATGCACAGGTCAGTCTCATACAGCATATGCTTTTTCTGCCACTGCAGCACACAATGTAATGTCTAATGAGAGATTACAGAGTGAGTTTTCAATCCTGCGCCTGTCTGCTTCTATTAGGATGCAGAGGGCAGAGCTCCCATCCATGCTGCCATTAGCAGCCAGCACAACGTCATTATACAGCTCCTCATCTCTCATCCAGACATTCGTCTTAACATTCGTGACCGTCAAGGAATGACGCCCTTCGCCTGTGCTATGACGCACAAGAACAATAAGGCAGCAGAAGCCATCCTCAAAAGGGAGCCAGGTGCAGCTGAACAGGTAGTGCTGACATTAATGCACCAGTAGGTCTCACTGTAGCACTGATCAAAATGATGTATAGTTATGGTATCAATCTTTCCTGACCTGGAACATCTGTCTCTTTTAAGGTGGACAACAAAGGGCGTAATTTTCTCCACGTGGCTGTACAAAATTCAGACATCGAAAGTGTCCTGTTCCTCATCAGTGTCCAAGCAAATGTGAACTCCAGGGTTCAGGATGCAGCCAAACTCACCCCTCTGCACCTGGCTGTCCAGGCTGGATCTGAGATCATTGTTCGCAACCTGGTAGAAACCTGCTTTTTTTTTGTTCATAGGATTAGCTATTCATGCCATCAAGTGTTATTTAAAGCATGATGCTGTTGAGACTGTTTTTTAATTTAGAATTTTTGTGCTTCCAGCTGCTTGCCGGAGCCAAAGTAAATGAGCTGACCAAACACCGACAGACAGCACTACATTTGGCTGCCCAGCAGGACCTAGCCACTATTTGTTCAGTGTTGCTGGAGAATGGTGTAGACTTTGCTGCTGAGGATGAAAATGGCAATAATGGTATATTACATTTTTCATGATTAGTTTTTTTCCTTTTCTTTGCAATCTGCAACTCAGAGGACGGTTGATGTTTCAGCCTCTCCTTCTCCTATATAAGTTTTGAGAAACAGAATAGTTGATCGCCTTCTTGGTTGTGCACTCCCTCAACTTAACAATCCTTTTGTTTGTCCATGTTGTCTTCTCAGCACTGCATTTGGCCGTGATGCAGGGACGCCTTAACAATGTCAGAACCCTTCTCACAGAGTCCAACATTGATGCTGAGGCCTTCAATCTCAGGTACACTCACTTTAGGTCATTATAGCTGAGCATGTAGAAGATTGGACATATTAACTGACTTTTTATATTGTCAACAATTCTCTCTCTCTTTTTTTTTTAATTTCATCATGTCTTCTTAGGGGTCAGTCACCAATGCATGTACTAGGCCATTATGGGAAAGAAAACGCCGCTGCCATTTTTGAGCTGTTCCTTGAGTGTATGCCTGAATATCCTCTGGACAAACCAGATAATGAGGGGAACACAGGTACTGCAGCTTGCTTAACTGTTGTTCTCATCAGTATACAAATGGCAAACTAATACCAATGATTTCTAAGTGGGACTTCTGTTTTATTTCAGTTCTGCTTCTGGCCTACATGAAAGGAAACGCTAACCTGTGCCGCGCCATTGTGAGGAGTGGGGCTCGACTGGGCGTCAATAATAATCAGGGCATAAACATTTTCAACTACCAAGTTGCAACCAAACAGTTGCTCTTCCGCCTTCTAGGTGACTTGTCCCACGTAACTCTCTGAGTCATTTCCTTCATATTAGAATGATGAATCCAAATGAAGTAATATGTTGTGAAACAATGTATTTGACTCTTTAGATATGCTGTCCAAAGAGCCCCCTTGGTGTGATGGATCCAACTGCTATGAATGTGGTGCCAAGTTTGGTGTTACAACACGGAAACATCATTGGTTAGTAGTCATGCTTTTTTTATATGCACAATAATTAATACTTTTCAAATTCATTGGACTTGTGTTTTCATTTTGTGTCAAACTGCATGATTAATCCTGTGTCTCCTCCTTGACTGACTCTAGCCGCCACTGTGGGCGCCTGTTGTGCCACAAGTGCTCTATAAAGGAAATACCCATCATCAAGTTCGACTTGAACAAGCCGGTGAGGGTCTGTGACATCTGCTTTGATGTATTAACTCTGGGTGGGGTATCGTAATGCAGTGTCCTGGATATCCTCCCCCCTCTGACGCTGGCCATGCCAGGCCCAACTCGGCACAGTTATTCAGGCACACCAGGAGAAGGGACACCAGTCGCGGGACATACTAACAAGAGATTCCAGGACAGTTATGGACCATCACCTTTATACTATTCCAGTCTATGAAAAACTATTAATGTTCTAGAGGGACGTTTCCAATAGAAAGTGAAACATTGTCTTTTTGTTTCTGTTTTGATCAAAGTATCTTAATGTGGATATAAGCAGCTCTCCAGCTTGGTGATGGCTGGACAGAGTCTGTTCATCAGTTTCCCAAGCTCAGTGATGTAGTGCTGTATGTAGACATTTCAGTTCAGTGACGAACAATTTGAATTATCAAATCACCGTTTTGAGGGGTTTTCCTGCTCTTTGTTGGGATATTTCACCATCTGCAGCCTTCTTGCTACTTGACCTGCCCAAAGACAAAAATTCAATGCTAGAACAAGAATACTAACATTTACATGAGAGCTGAGGCTGCTGTCAACCAAGAGTAGAATAAAACTGTAAAATTCCCCAAGATCTCCAATGACTGAGCTATCAGCATGTTCTCTGTATTCTTTCATCTTTAACTCTTCTGTCAAGCCAGTTCTGTATTGACTGGATAAAGTGGGTCAGACAAGTGGGCTTTAAAGGGAAAGTGAGTCAACTTATATTTTTAAATCAGCATAATTTCCAAGTGAGTCCTAATCAATTTAGGCTCAGAATCATAACATTGACCATGTCTAACTTTCCTGTTAGAGGTGAAAGATGGCACAACTGGACAGAGATGTAATTCCTTGTGAAATCGGATTATTATTCTCCACAATTGGCACATTGCCTATCACGTGTAGGCACCAGCCAAATTAAATGTAATCCTTACATTAACATGGCAAGTTGGGAATATGTAACCATAGAAATTTTAACAAGAGGAATAATGTGGCTCCCAAAACAAATTTCTCCCAACCATCCTCATCACCAGTTACAGAAATGCCTACTATGCCTATGCATGTCATTTAATTTGTAGCCTTTACATGTCATTGTCATAATCATAAATCATCTTTCAAAATCAGTCACCAAACGATTACATTCCATTTTTGATCTGCCATGAGGTCTGCGTAGGAAGTTGTGATCATTGTCCCCACAATGTTGCCTCAAGTCAAGTTGTCGTCTTGACCCATCACATTTAACGCTTCTTGATTTCTAAGCCTAACAGGTGCACTTTATCAAGATCACATGGCATTTCCGATCATTGGGGAGAATGTGGAGTAGAGGGACGGCCAAGTGGCGGGGCCTCTTTAAGTATTGTTAAATTGTACAGATAAATGTGTGATATTTTTGACCACTACAACTGTTTTGTACTTTAATGCAGTTTGTGCTTGTCATTGTGACAAACCTAAATCTTGCCTCTGTTAATCTTTTATGCACATTGTTTAATCTTTTATGCACATTATATTGTATCTGTATGCTCAGATATCTAGCCTGTCTCTTCCTGGTGTATCCTTTTAGAGAAAGGGAGGACAACTTTACATAAAGGTCATCAAAAAACACTGTATTGAGTCTTCTTCATTTTATTATGCAGTTTGTAGTGCTTATGTTTTCCTCAGTTGTGCTGCTAAAAAAAACATGCCATGAGTAGGTCCATGTTCTGGGCCAGCCCAGAGATTATTTCTCTTCAACAGAGCATGAGTCAGCATGTGGGGGGCAGCCGTCATATTTCTGGAGGTTGGGGTCCTCTTCTGCTACAGCTGGGTCTTCAACACAGACACAACGAACACCACTGGAGCCAGGAGAGAAGAGTTTCCGCGGAACTCCAGCCCAGCCTCTTTCCACTCCGCCACTGGAGAGCAGAAAATCAAATCACTCCTGTAAATCCTCATGCATACCAATAACTCCTGCTCCGTAAGACATGCTCCGTTACAGGAAAGCAGTACATCACAACACTGCATCACATGCCCTGTAGGGTTATTAATATTTGATTAGGCCAGAACTATTTCCATACCTCTTGGTGGAGCACCAGACTCTTCCTCCCTTAGCAGCACTCCACTGTGAGTTGCAGGCTGGGAAGCGGACCATCTCAGCCTCAGACTGGGCTTTGATTCGCTGGCCCTCTGCTAGGGCTGCTTGAACCTGCAACAGGGCCTCTGTGGGCTGCCCAGTGTCAGTGTAGAACCGGCCTATTACCAGACCTGAAATTCAACACAGCAGAGACTCATGTCTTACCAGAGATGAAGATGGATGTAGAACGCTTCAGTCATCAACACTATACATTAGTGTTAAACTGCATGAGCTGTAGCTCTGAATGTAAGCTCTCCTGGATGTTTCCATGTGTGGGCCAAGATTGTGACAGATGGACAAACAGGAGCTCACACTGCTAATTCTTGAGATGTCTAAATATTAAGAATACTGGCTTCAGTATTTTAAGCCTTTATCTGACTTTTTGGCAGGACCCACTCACAGCTAATCGTTTCTGGTGTTAAACCCCTAGAGTCTTTGAGGAATCAAAAAAGATGTTAGCACCTCATGGTATTAAAAGTATACCTGTATTACATGTATACTACGCATGTTGATGAATGATGATATTAAAGCCTTAGCTTTAATAATATAACATCCTAAGCATGATCTTACAGGACCTGGAAGGTATCTGACTGATTTTGGTGAGAAAGGAACACATGCTAACAATTCAAGAGAAAGGAATCTGGGTGCAATCACATACCTACAGACTGGTATTCCCTCTGATAGAAGGACAGCCAGTCGTAAAGGGCCATCACCTGCTGCGGGGACAGACCGGACACATCGTCTGTGAGGCCACTTTCTGTGAAGTCCCCAGTGATGAAGGCCAGGGAGGCATCTTTACCTGAACATGTAGACACATTTATATATAGTACAGTATAGTGTGTGGGACACTAATGTACTATTACTCTTTGTGTGACGTTATTAGACTGGAGTGCTTGAGCAGTGTCCTACAGTTAAACATTAAAACATCTCTCTTTACTAACCACAGCTCAAGTTTAACACGTGAACGTGAGATAAGATTGAACTGTATTCATCCTGAAGGAAACTCTTGTGCCAGAGACAGTTTAGAAAAAACACAACACAAGATTAAAAGAAGCAATAATATAGTTACAAATATGAAGTGCATATGTGTAAAATCAATAACCTACGGTAGAACAATAAAAAAGGAATGCACGTTAAATTGAACAGTATGTTGGAAATGATATTGAAGAAAAGGTAATATTACACAGGATGTTGATATTATTGTTCTTAGTTTCCCATGTTTTAGCTGCCCTTCCTGCAGAAGACTTTTATTTGTCACACATAATCATACAGGATGTAATCCATTGAAACGTGTGACCTTTAACCCCCTTTAAACATGCAATAAAAAAGAGTAAAACAGATAATTAAATAAGTTGCAGATAGTGGAAAGGTGATCACCTGCCATGGAGTGATAAGCCCCTCCAGGTCCGTAGTGTCTGTGTCCTCTGTGCACATCAAACACCTGGCCCAGCACAGCCACGTACAGCCCTGCGCTGTCCTGCTCGCCGTCGTACATGGACAGTTCACGGCTGCTCAGGAGCCGGCCGCCGGCCTCCGGGGTCGACTCGCCCCAAAATGTGACGGACCACTGTGGAGGGAGGAACAACACCGCCACGGATACGAACGCGACGCACACATATCCGAGCAGGCTGCCCATCTCCTCGCATCTCCTCTCTTCATCCCCTCAGTTTGTTTATCTCTGTCAGCGGCGGCGCAGGTGCTTCCGAGAGGGCGGTGGGGCGCGACCCGTCTGAGCATGCGCGAAACTAACGCAACTGACGTCCCCGTCCACTGACGTACAGTACGTCAATGCGGTAGTAGTGAACGGCGGAGCTCTAGCTGTAGGTTAGAGGTCTGTGTACAGACCGGGCGACCGACCGTCTCGAAAAGTGACACCCAGCGGGCCGCGGAGATTTGCGGGGGAGCCGTCGGGTCGGTGAAACAAACATGGGGAACGCAGAGAGCGGCTGCGGCGGAGGCAGCGGCGACGAGGACGACGTGGAAACGGAGAGCCCCGGCTTCGCGGAAGACAGTCCGGCCTCTGCGGCCACTGGCGGCGGCGGCGGCGGAGGCTCCGGTTCTGGGAGGAGCGGAAGGGGATCGAACAACCCGCCCGCGCCTACCGGAGGACCGCCGAGCCCCGGGGTCCTCCTGGAGCAGGTGAAACTGAGGGAAGCGGCGGCTCGTATCAGCGACTCCGGGGCGACCATCCAGGAGTCCGTGCTGGCCGGGAACGAGGGTGTCCTGGTGCGGTGGCTGGAGGACCGGCTGAACCGAGGAGAGGAGTCCGTCAATGTGGAGCAATTCTGCGAAATGCTGGAGAGCAGAGATGCCCCGAGAGACGAGTGTGAAGAGGTAGAAAGACAGAGAGAAGCAAACGTGCCCCTCAAGAGTCACATGTGTCATGTCATGTCTGTTCTGCTTCATAAGTGCTCATATGTGGTGCCATGTTGGATGAGTGGTCAGTAAATCTGAGTGTGGGGTCAGGAGAGGGGCAGGCACGATGCCCTGTAGTCTGTTTAGTAATTTTGCAATGAATGAGACACACTAGCTGTCATGATGTCACCTTTGCTTGTCAGGTTCATTGTCACCAGCTGTTCACATTTTTGGCCTCTTGTGGCAGAACAAGCTGCTTTGTTTTCTGCTGACTGGAATCTGTTGTGTGACCAAAGGTTGCAGATGAATGGGTTAACTAATGAATGTGTAGTTTAGTCTGCATCTGGCTTTGTGAGGGTACAAGGGGGGCATTGAATGCCACTGCCACATGTTTGAAATACACCACTCTGCAGTGGTTCATCCAACCCCGATGAGAAGCAGAGCTGCTCCCTGCCTACCTTCATGTTAGATGATCACTTGTCAAACATACAAAAAATGTTAATGATTTTCAAAATATAAATAGAGGTAGAGGTTATGTGTCCTATAAATAGATGATACCAGTTGTGTTAGTTAAGGTTTGTGATGTTTGTGATAAATGAAGTGATTGGCACTCCAGTGTATAAAACGTGTTATCTCAATAATATATCTGTGTCCCCATCTCAGGCCTTTGGACAGTTCGATGCAGAGGGGGATGGGGTGGTGGATGTGGAGAGTATGCTCGTTGCTCTGAAGAACTCCAATGGCGCTAATCTGAAAGGAGAGCTGAGTCATGTGATAAGACAGCTACAAGCGTGCTCTCTAACCCCAGGTATGAGAAGTGATTTGTTTACCATCATTACCAGGAGGATGAAGGTCGACTGTATTTGAATATGTGTTGTCGGCAGGTGGCACAGGAGGGAACCCTTTAGATCTCCTTACACCCTTCTCCTGTATTCTCTTTTTTTCCAACAGGTTTTGTTGATATATTCTCCAAGACCAAAGACCGGTTAGGCGCACATGCCTCCAAGATCCTTAAATTCTTACACAGGAATCGTATACCCAGCAGTGCCATCCCTTTCCCTATTTTAGAGGGCTACAACAGTATCTGCACCATGAGGTCCAGTGTGGTCCAGGACTTCTTGGAATTCCTGTTGCAGAAAGAGAAAGGTGAGCGGTGAGCTTTGGGAAGATAAAATAGCTAATTGGGTCTGAATAACACATTTTAATTGTACACCTGTGAATGTTCTCCTGTGAATATTAAGCATACTGTAGCACTAAAGACATATTTAGAGTCGTATCTCCCACTACTACACACCTTTCAGACAGTCATGCCAGTTCATATTTCTTTTTCTCAGATTTGGATATCCAGTACAGAGCAGAGCTGGACCGGGATCCGGAGGTGGACAAGGTCAAGGTGGTCACGCAGTGCTACAGCTCAATAGAAGCTTCATCCAATGTTGCAGACATTTACAAGATGACAAATGGGGAAACTGCATCTTTTTGGCAGTCGGACGGCAGTGCGCGCTCACACTGGATAAGGCAAGGGCATCTGCTGTGTAAAATGTGACTCCAGGCTTTGCAGCTGATCGTCATGTGTGCCTGATCCTTGAAATATCTAGGTTTCATCCATATGTGTGTGATCACGTTTAAGGTGGAAACTTCTCTCTTTTTATGTCCCCAGACTGAAAATGAAACCAGATGTGGTTTTGAGACGTCTGGCCATTGCTGTGGCTTCTAATGACCACAGCTACATGCCTCAGCTGGTCTCAGTCGCTGTTGGGAAAAACCGGCGCTCCATGCAGGAGATCAGAGATATCCGCATCCCCAGCAATGTCACAGGCTATGTAGCTCTCTTGGAAAATGCCAATATTACACACCCCTGTGAGTCATCTCCTGTCAGTCTCTCTGCTCAGCTGAATGTTTATATATGTTTTGCTTGTGTGTTCCTTCACTGGTCATTGTGGTGGAAGAGTCTCATAAAGTCTCAGTTCATATGTGAAGACTCAGACACAGAGGACAGAGACATTGAAAAGCACTGTCGTAGACATTGACGCATTCAAGAGTCCTGGATTGAATCTTACTAGAACTGAAGCATCAGATCCAAGCATTCGTGTGCTTTTTGTTTAGTTTTTCCTGTTGATAGTTATCCTCAGGATTTTCATCTTCCGCCTCAGTTCTTAAAGGAGCATCTGTGTAGCCTCACATTGACCTTTATTAGAAGTTTTCTAGCCACGCAGGAACTAGGCTCAAGCTCACAAGCTCTGAGCCAGGCCGCTGTGAGCAAGAGCAATAAAATATTAGCAGGTTTTCCAAGACTGCTGACAAATTCAGCAGTGTATTTTGAAAGCAGTCCTGCAATTTGCAGCTCCATCTACAGGCTGAGTCAATCACTGCCTTGCATTTTGTAAATGATAATGTGCTTTCTGCCTGTGAATAATTTACTAGATCCCAGTGAGCATGGTGAAATTCATTGGCTTGCTTGGCATGGATTTAATTTCTCATTGTACTTGATGGTGATTTGTTTTATTGTGTCTCCCTTGATCAGAATCTATATTGTGCCATTGTCAGAGAATGAAACAACAGATCGTGGCATTTTTGCACAATGTATTCCATCAGTGTGCTAACTGTATTATCTTCTCACCAAATCCCAGACATCCAAATCAACATTAAGCGGTGCCTGAGTGACGGATGTGACACGCGGATTCATGGCTTGAAGACCCTGGGTTATCAGATTACCAAGAGTAAAGAGGTGTCTGTTTCGGATGCTTCAGCCATCTGGTACCTGTCTCTCCTCACCTCCTTGGTCACCGCATCCATGGAGACCAACCCTGCACTGGCTCAGACTGTCCTTCAGAGCACACAGTAAGACACACTACTCAGTCTTACGCACATGTACGGGAAAAAAAGAGTGTTTGTGAAGATTATAATGCTCTTGTCACATTAGTTAAGTTTATTGATTTGTTCATATTTTTTCTCTTTCTCCTAGGAAAGCCTTACGACACATGCCACCGCTGTCCCTAACGCCATCATCCACAGAGTTCCCCAAGTTCTTCTCTTTGAACATCCTGGAGGAGGTGGATGGATTTCTCCTCAGGATAGCAGAGTAATGACCCACTGGGATTACATCAGCTCACTCACCGCCACACTGAGCTCATAAAGCTGACATCATCACAGCAAAAACAGACTAAAATCAAAGTATTGATTTAGTGGGGCGATGACACACTATTTCCATCATTTGATGCACTGTAAAGTCTTCAGCAGTGGTCAGGATCTTCATCAACAACAGCAGCAACAATGTGGCTAAAATAATCTCAGTCAAATGTCAAAGACATCAATGTAGACTAGTTTATTCACACATACAGTCACTATTGTGAGAGATCCATCATGGCTAGCAATGCAGTCAATGCATTATATGGCTGTATAATATCTACAGTAGTCAGATTCTTAAACACTCACACAAAACGCACAGAGCTACTTAAAACTACAAATAAAGAAATGTTACAATGAAAATAGTTTAGTTTGTGTACATGATTTGGTCTAAATGTAGTTGTCATTTATTGATATGCTGTGTTTAGCGGAGCACTCAGAGTTGGCTGGGCAATTAGGTTGTAGATTTTTATATATATGTAATTGAATCTTCATGAAAATAGTATTTGCCATTATTCATTATTAACCAAGTGTTAAATTATGATGTTTCTGCTACTATGTTTTAATATACTGATGTTGCAGTATGAAGTTTTCATACTTTTTTATTCCTCTAATTTACTTTTTTAATCCTTTCTATCCCTCCCGTACAGCTGTTGCGTGAGTCCTGATGCAGAATTGACCCTCCTGGCCTTTGCTCTGGCCAGAGGCAGTGTGGCCAAAGTTCTCCAGGCCCTGTCCTGTATCAGTGATCATTTAGAGACCGAGTACAAGGCCTCCTCCCTCATCTTGTCTATGGCCTCCGTCAGGCTGCGGCTACTTAATCGCAATGGTAATGTGACTAACCCTCATTTACTCTAATTCACACATGGACATCTGAAACCATACACTTAGGAGAGAAAGTGCTTTCCCCTACAAGGAAGAGATGCATTAGTGGAGCATACAGTGGAAAACAGATAATTCTGTTACAAAGCTGCAGTCCAGTGTGGCGATCATTTGCTCCCTGTATAGGAATGAAATAATAACCTGTATGGAAATAGATAAAGTGATGATAGAAAATACATTTAAAATGATTTATGTCTCATTTTAGGGAAGCCTCTCCAGTTGCACCTACAGGCCTGTGACGTGAAGAGTAAAGAGGAGAAATCAGGACCAGAGAACATGCTCACAGAATCCTCCACTGGAGATGGTACAGCTGAGATTTATGTTATTCAGTGAGAAATCAGTAATATTAATAATGTGATAACACACGCTCATAAGTAACCTAATGTGTTTTGTTGCTGCAAAAGGTTTTCTTACAGAAACTGGCAAAAAGAAAGCCAGCGTGATCCTGTCGACAGAGGACCAGAGTAACTTCCAGGTCACTCAGATGAAGATCAAAGTGAGGCTCTCTTTCATCTTCACCTTTGCATTGAGAACTCTGACAGCATTAATACATTACATTCATTTAGCTGACACTTTTATCAAAGCCACTTACAGTAAGTCTATTCTACACTGTGAATACAAATCAAACTTTTGAAAAATCAAGCTGGCACACCACTACATCAATGTGCTCAACCTCTTCAAAACAACATAAACAAATAAGAGAGAGAGAGGTTCTGTGTTTTTTTTTAATTTAATTTTAGTGTCATGGGGTGGCAGCCTGAACAGATGAGTTTTCAGTCTGTGATGGAAGATGAGAGTTAACATAATGCTGACAGTGATGGAGGATTACAGTAGATAACACTTTCTGTCTGGCTTGTGTGATGCAGGTACGAAAAGGAGCCATTGGAGCAAAATGTGGCTTGGTGTTTGTGTACAAGGACGAAGAGCCTTTTGATGCAGAGAAACATTTCAAGAGGTTCAAAAAGTATGATGCGTGGGACTACAAGGACTACAAAGAGTTTGTGCAACAAAGGTAAGTATCCCTTTATAACTGTCTGAAAACCATTGATATTTGAGTTTGATGCTCTTTTGTGTTTACCAATTTACAACTCGATGAGCCATTATTAAGCTAAGACCACTATGATTAGCAAATCTAAGTACTGGTGTTAAGTGGTACACACAGAACTTCAATGAACCCTCCAGTCTAATGGGATGATGCTAATACAGTATTTTTAGTTTGTCTGAGTTATGGAACCCCTCAGCAGCATTGGGGTCTGCCTTAGTGGTTTATGTGAATGGCTGACACACCATGCTGTCACCTGACCCGCAGCATGAGGGTTCCAGCACAGTCAGAGGACGAGCCGATTGGCTGGTTTGAGCTGGAGAATGACTGGAACGATGTGGAGATCAAGCTGCAGCAGTGTCGCGTTGCAAAGGTACATTTTGCATCCAGTTCAAACTAAGACACATTTTATCTTTCCTGTCCTTATTATTAAAGCCCAAACTACTGATTTATTCCACTTATACCAAGGGTTCATCATAACGTGCGTAATGACAATAAAAGTTTTCACTTCAGTTATTTCTTAAAACTAAACTGCGCTGTGTTATTTATATTGTGTTTTCCTGCAACCAGGTGTGTTGCATGTAGAGATTTCATAATGCAATAAAAATAGTACTGCTACATGATAAAAAATGCTAAAGCACCTCTTATACCTTT
>JBAJHX010000067.1:4410136-4426276 GCA_037176925.1 Amniataba percoides
GCATGTAGAGATTTCATAATGCAATAAAAATAGTACTGCTACATGATAAAAAATGCTAAAGCACCTCTTATACCTTTGTTTTCTTCTCTTCCCAGTTCCTGATGGTGAAATTCCTCTGCACCAGGCAGGACTGGATTGCTGAGCGCCTTGGAGTGCAGTCCCTCAGCTTCAGTGGCTATCTGTGCCCAAAGGCCGAGAGGCTCGGAGACCTGGATGACCTCAGTCCAGAAGGAGAGACCTTCGACCGTGATGCTGTCACTGGCCTTTGTCTACTTAACAAGACACTTTTCTTCATACAGCAGCTCACACGAGACATGGTAATGACTGCATTATGTACTAATCACTTACTCTTTATTAGTATGACTACCCTGGAATACCATAATCATAACACTACAAATTTTCAACACACTGCAATATGTATTTTATACTCACCTTCTTTCACTTTCACTTCAGTTTTTGATTGATTTATAGGCCGTCAGTCTGCCCACTCCTGGCCATCAGGAGACACTGCAACATCTCCTTTTGCTGTCCAGAGCTATTCATTTTTATGAAAGTGTGTGTCATTTGTTATTTAGTTATTTCTGTAAACAGACTATCTCCCCCTCTCTCCATTTCTGCAGGATGCCTCTCACTTCAAGCAGAAGTATCTTCTGGACTTCAGTGGTCTCAGCCTGAACATTTTCTGGAACTTCTACAGTAAACTCAGGGAGATGTGAGTAGTCACACTCTCACTGCTGGTTTCCCACCTACATGCAGTCATTTGTAAAGCAATTATTAACACCGTGATAAGCGGGACATGTACAGACATTTTGAAGGTCTCATCTATAATCAAGCATATGTTGTTTGTCTCAGTGAGGGAGATGAGGTTATGAAGAGCAGAGTACTGCTGCTCCAACTGATGCAGAACTGTTTTCCCATGCTGCCCAACCCACTGGAACCTCGGGGCCCAGAGGAGAGCAGAGGGTCAGATGAGGGAGCCACAGCAGTGGCTTGTCCTAACACGTCCAGCAGTGCCGAGTCTGTGTCTGACTCCGTTAGGGCTGTCTGGGAGCTCTACACACACCTCTGCCACGGTAAGAACCTGTCAGCTTACAAATGATTAGATTTGGTCAAATGATTAACTTTTTATTATTTGGACTGTAGCAGCTACTTTATTGCTATTTTTTTATTCCATGTAGAATCATTATTGTTGTTGTTGTTACTATTATTATTATCATTATTATTATTATAGAATCCTGTTTGTGTTTCAGTTGTGGATGGTCCAGAGGGTGAGACATTAGTGGAGAAAGCTTTGCACAAGGAGGCAATCAAAGCCATTCTTAATGGAGCAGCTGTTTTCTTCCCTGATAAACATGTCAGGCGAGACAAACTCTTCCACATGATGGTGAGTTAATTAAATTAGAATAAAAAAACCTTGAAAAAGAGTAAAAAATGATGGTATAATGTAATATAATAATATGCCCCTTTACAGAAAAATATCACAGAAGAGGATCAGCCAGAGTCAGTGAAGGTGACGTTTGAATCACTTTGTAATTACTTCAGGTAAGAATACTGTGGATATACAAATGCATATACTCATGCACATCTGGATCAGAGTGAAACAGCAGCTGTGTTTTCTCTTCACAGTGACCAGGATCCAAGTGGCCTTCTCCTGCTCCCACCCAAAGGAGCTCCTGCAGACTTTGACATCAGCCCCATATTGTCAGTCATGGAGACATTGCTGCTGGTGGCAACAAGAGAGGTGAGACCTCTGACCTATGCAACTGTTTCGTTGCATTTATGATCAGCCTTGTCAGTCTGTCCATGTCTTGATGTGAAGCCACATGTTTCCATACGTTTCCTGATGTTCCTCTCTGTTCACCTATCTCCCATCTGTCAGTGTGAAGTTATGATGGTGGATGAGAGTAGTGGAGCCAGCAGGGCGGTGTTGCTGTCCTTGTTCTGGGCTCTGCAGGGTAGCCTCCTCTCCTGGTGCTACCTACAGCTCAAGGGAGGAGCTTCCACCACTATCGCTATGGAGCTGGCTAAAGATATCCTGCTAAAATGTGAGACACAGCGTCAATGCTGCATTGCTGATACAAATTATCTTCTTAAAGCCTCCAACTCTCAGGGTTGGATTTTATTTATTATACATCCTGGTGCTAATCTGTCAAATGTCATAGTAACAAAGTTGTGTAATGGTTAAGTACAAGCTTTGACACTGTGTAGAATTCCCTGTTAAATGGTAAACCTTCAGATTCAGAATTATTAAATGATTTTCTACCATAGATGTGGATCAGTTCCTGGGAAGTATCAAAGCTACCCTTGGTTCCCTGCTGGAGAGGTACACCGGTGCTGAAATTACTGACAAACTTGGCAGCTCCATCCTTGCCACAGTCTTCAGACAAATGGTAATACACTCGTGTGGCATGGTTTTGAATAGTCTTCCTGCAAGATCATAGAGATGACTGTGCTGAATGTCTGTAATATCTGTTGTTGTCCCCACAGATGATTTTACTCCTGGAGCTGTGCTCTTTGGACATTCCTCACAGTGTGCTGCTGAAGAACTTCTCCTCTCTGGTTGAGCTACTCAGAAGCCTCTCCAGTGATACTGGAGACATCTTTTCTAAGGTTTGTAAAAGTCTCAATTTGAAAATGTCACTCAATCAAAAGAATGTAAGTATTGGAAGCAAAATGTTCTTAAAGTACCAAAAGTAAAAGTACTCATAGAAATGGACATGGACAAGAGTTTTATACTATCATATATATTATAACTAATTTGCACTTTTTTTACACTGTTGGGTAGTTTTTTATATAAAATCTAAATCTGCAAAGTAACTACAGTACTTGAGTAAATATACAAACATTGTCTCTGTTAGGTGGATCAGGAGAGCTGGCACCAGCCCCAGCAGCCGGTCGTGCTGAGGACCTGGAACATGGAGTCCCCACACAACTATGAGAACAGCCGCCACGAGACCACCATCTTTGCCTGCCCTGGTGCTACCTCCTTTGAGGTGGAGTTTGATGAACGCTGTGAGACGGAGAAGAGGTGACTCATGTAAAATGTTAGACATTCAAATGTTTTTTATCTGTTGTGAGAATTTTTATGACCATCCTATTATGTGCTTGATATTCACAGATATGACTACCTAGAATTCACAGATTCTAGAGGTGGGAAGGTTCGCTATGACATGAAGGTTGGAACAGAGAAATGGCCGAAGGTAGGATATGGCAAACCATTGGCTTCATATGAAACACTGTTATAACATGATTCCTTTACACGTGTCTCACTCCTCCTCACTCCTTCAGAAAGTGACATTTGACGCTGGCCCTCAACTCCAGTTCCTCTTCCACTCTGATAGCAGTAATAACGAGTGGGGTTACAAGTTCACTGTGACAGCACTGGGCCTTCCAGATATCACTATTTCTTGGATGTCAGACCTGCAGCTGCTGGTGGCTCGTCTGATGGGTCGTCTTGCTTCCAGAACACTCGCCCTGAAATCCCCTTACGGTGAGACTCAGATGAGGGTCTCTGTGTGACTGTGCTGAGCCGTAGTTAGAGTCTTTCTAAACTTGTACATGTGACGCCTACATGAACAGATCCTGCAAAATTAGGGATTTGTTAAACATATTTGATTGGGGTTGAGGAAAAAATACAAATTTCAGAGGCTTCAGAGTTATATCATGCTTGAGCATTTATCAGACTGATGAAATTCTGATATTTCTATTTCAGAGATACGCACTGTTAAGGAGCTTCCACCAGCTAAAATGTCCCATGTTCAATCTTCTCCTTTATGGAAACCCATTCTGAGACATGGGTTGTGTGAAACAAGGGAGACGAATCGGACTAAAGCACCCACAGACACGGTACGTCAAACCTGCTTATCTAGTTATGCAGAAGATCCACTCTCTGGTTTATGTAAGTCTGTTGCTTATTGACCTCAGCAGCTCTGTGGTGTTCTAATATTATGTTGTTTTGGGCTTGGGGTAGACAAACACATGGACTCTTGATGAGTTAATGAGCTTCCTGGAGGACTTTGCCCGTTGGAACCCTTCCCAGGAACCAACAGACAGCAGAACGGAGCTGATGAGGACCGTCATGCAGTCCTTCAGAAAACAGCCAATGAGAAATGAGATTGCTACAGGGTCAAAGACAGACCAAGCAGTGAATGCCATTTGGGCAGCCATGGTATACCACACACCGGCCCTCAGCCATGCCCTGAAGACCTATGGTAATGCTTTGCTACAATCAGTGGTTATAGAGCAAAGGCAGTTCTGTTTGTCACATTTCCTGCTGTATTTGTGGTAATTCTGTGTCACTCACTTGAGTCCTCCTGTCTGTCTTAGTTAACCAGGACTGCAAGTCTTGTCTGAGTGAAGAATTTGTGCAGGTGTATTCATTAGCAGACAGCATCAGAACATGGATGGTGAGTGTTACTGACACGACATAACATGACATGTTTATATGTGATCATTGAACAATTATGCTGATGATGTCACTTTTTTCCTGTCAGTTGGAGATGAAGCAGAGGTATCTAGTTGGCAAAATGAATGTCCCTGATGAGAAGGAGGGGGGTCATGATGAGGTTACCATGGAGACACTAGGTGAGGGCTCCAGCTTTTGAAAAGCTAAATCCCAGCCTTTCCTTGCATCAGTGCTGTTATTTCTCTATCATTTTGCTGACTTGTGTTATTTTGTCCCTCTCTAGCTGAGATGTGCATAGAAAAGAGCCTCTTGCTCTTCAGATTTACCCCTTGTGGACTGCCATGCCAGGACAACGACTCCTCCAAAGCTACAGAGGGCAGCAGCGCTCCACTTCTCCGCTCAAGTTCGATCTCGGAAGGGGACTTCCAGGCCAGCCCCTCTCTGGCACCTCAGACTGCAGGTCCTGAGGAGGGCGGTGACACCAAGCCAGGACACAGCCAGCCCTCCGGTGCTCAAGCCCAAAATTCCTCATCTTGTGTGCACAGCAAGCGGGGCCACAGAGGCTCAACAGAGAGCATCTCCTCTCAGTCAGGGGAACCAGCCTCACCCTCAGCAGTCCCCCGCAAAGCCCCGTTCAGTCGGGCACGCCTACGCCTCCTGTCCTGTCGATCTATAGAAGAGCCCCGCATGACCCCCTCTGTTAAGGAACGCTACCCAATACTTAAACACATCCTGAATTTTATAAAGGACCAGGCTCTCACAACAGCAAGGTGACTGACCTAAAGTCTTCTATTTTACATGTGTGTTCATGTGTGCATTTGTACGATACAGCATTAGATCATCCACTTTTCTTCTTCTATAGTATTCTGCAGACCCTGTCCATGAGCAAAGCCCAGGCTCTGAGTGTGTGCAAGGTTCTGGAGATGGTTCAGCAGTGTTTATGTTCCCTCGGAAAACCACACCTTTTCCAAGCCCCCTGTATCCTGTTCCTACAGGAGCTGCTGGCATGTCAGAAAGACTTCACCAGGTACATCTGTTGAAAATGTTTTCATTTCAAGTGGAACAACGTTTAATTTTGTATGATTGAAGTCGCTCATAGGACTTTATATATTTGTGGAATAACAGTACAGATTTGTTTTTTAGATGCTAAACTGAGTTATTCTGTGTTCATTAATGTGACAATATTGGAGGTGCCAAATTTATGTCTGTCAGGATATTGTTTTTATTATTCGCCAATAAAAATTTGAAGGTTCAACACATATGAATGGCATATACATTTTGAAAAGGAAATTAAGTTTCCTTAGATTCAACTGTACAGTTTAGTTCAACTCTTCATTGATTTTCTTTTGCTTTGTCTTTTTTAGTTATTTCTCTCAGTTGTCAGACAGCGGGCAGAAGCTAGGAGAGGAGGTGAGGCGTTCCTACCATCAGCTGGTGCTCCTGCTGGTGGAGGCAGTGCAAGGCTTCAGCAGCCTCAATGAGAAGTAAGCTCTTATCCTTGTAATCCTTATGCACGTATAAAATAGTGCTTGCAGCAGTGATTAGTTTAGTTCCAAGTGTGTGTGCAGTGGTGTAACCTGACTCTTATCACTGCTCTCCAGAGCCCTGCTGCCTGCCCTATCATGTGTGCAGACCTGCTTGTTGCACCTTCTCGACATGAGCTGGGAGGTACTTGACCTTCCTCTCTTCCTGCGTATCAAGCTTCCTGACCTCCTGCTCAGCATGTCCCAGGAGAACATCAGTGTTCATGACATTGCCATCAGGTAATATCAGGCTTGCTCTCCCTCTATTGTTATTATCATTATCATTGTTGTTAGTAACTGTGGTGGTGGTAGTAGTATGAGTAGCAGTAGTATTGATGGTGAAAAGATAGTATTAGTATCATTGTACATTATTTTCCTCCTTAGTTCATCTCCTCCCTTTCTCTCTCCTGTCCATCCTGAGATAGGATGGATAGGAGAGAGAAAGAAATAGGAGTCTGACTGTGTGTAATGCATGCACACACAAACGCACACACACCAGCATCAAATCAACACAACACACGACACTTAATGTCACCTTGTTAATTGTCCATCAGACCCATGTCAGAATTAAAGGCACAACAGAAGTAGAAATGCTTTTTCCTGCTGATAGCAACTACAACTACTGTTTTGCTCTTAATTTATTTTCAGTCAATGGACAGAGGAGGATGAAATTGCAGACTACAAAAAGAACCAGGAATGGATGGATGAGTGTATGGACGGGATGTTTGAGAAATGGTATGACAAAATCGAGGAAGAGGACTCCATGGAGGACAGGAGGAAGGTACATCACAGTGCATAAAAGATATAAAAGTCTTTAAAAACTCACACGTTCAAATGGCATGGATATCTGCTTAACAAGACTGAGACTGACCAATCCAAAAAATCCAAATCCAAAAAACATAGCTAGGTAAATATTTCCTAGTAGACTGAGCTAAGATCTGGGTTTGTGAAGCACAGGTAAGGAAGTTTCCTGATGATAATATTGTGTACTTTAAATCATTTACCTATTCTTATCCACAGATGCACATGTTCATTGCACGCTATTGCGACCTGCTCAATGTTGTCATCTCCTGTGACGGCTGTGAGAGGATGGCACCTTGGCACCGCTACCGATGTCTGCAGTGCATGGATATGGACCTCTGCAAGACCTGCTTCCTCAGTGAGCTTATACACTCGTGCAGTCACACAGATCTATTTGTTAAGCCCAGGGTGGTGAGAAATGGGGGAGATGCACTAATTATAAGTCGGATAAGAGCATTAGAGTAAATGTTAATGTGAGCAAACGTGATTGTAACCAGGTGGTGCCAAGCCTGAGGGCCATGAGGATGACCATGAGATGGTAAACATGGAATACGCCTGTGACCATTGCCAGGGTCTCATTGTAGGCAGCCGGATCAACTGCAACGTCTGTGAAGACTTTGACCTGTGCTTTGGTTGTTACAATGCAAAGAAGTATCCCGACAGGTGACGCATTTCAATTTTAACCTTATCATTTAACACAATTTTTTTTTTGGTGATTTACTTCTGAGATTGCTGAATTTAATTTGAACCATCCCAACTCTAGCCACCTGCCCACACATCGGATAACAGTGTACCCCATGGTCACCATAAGACTCAGTGACCGTCACCGCCTGATCCAACCCTACATCCACAACTACTCCTGGCTATTGTTTGCTGCTTTATCCCTCTACACGTCAGAACTGAGCAGTGAGAAGCAGATGGAGGGTGAATCTTTGGACAGCAACACCTTGGGCCAGGCTTCAGCCCTGCAGATGTGCTGCTCCCAGCTCATCACTGATTGCTTGCTGAAGGGTCAGACTGGCAAAGGTAAGTCCAAACTGAATTTCACTTTTGCACGTGAGGTTATTTGCTTTCTTGCCGAGACTTAGATGAGAAGATCAGGACAACCCTCTTGGGCTGTATGCTAGATAAGAAGTGAGAGCCTGCAGTTGTTAGCTTATCTTAGCATAAAGACTAGAAGCAGGGGGAAACAGGTGCTGGTAGGTGACATCTTTACCTTTTACGTTTTACCTTATGTTTTTTGTTCTGTATTTTTATGGCAAACCTTTCTTTGCTGTCCTTCACATAGGTCTTCGCTCCTCAGCCTTGCTCGCTCTGCTGTCTTCAAATGAATCGACCTCTGATAGTGAGTTGTGTCCAGTGTCTCCAGAGTCCTCTCAAGAGCTCAGCACAGCCACCGACACCTCCTCCCTCCCTGGCAGCACTGCAGCTATCTGCTCCCCGTCATCTCCCAAGGACAAGGTGAAGAACAGAAATCAGCTGTAGGATAATATAAACACTGAATAATCTCTGTTGGGGGAGTGGATCATTACAGTGGAATGAAGTACAGTCTGATATAGTGTATGGTATCGTAACTGTTCAAGACCTCATGTGTGAGGCTGTCAACCTACTGAGTGTTGTTATCCTCTCATCACCAGAGTAAACCCTCAGGTAAGGAGAAAAAGTTAAAGGAGGTGGGCTCTCCTGCTCCTGCCCCTTCAGAGATGTTGTCTCCCCCAAGCACTGGTGAGGGGGAGAAAAGGAAGCTGGTAACCCAAGACACCCTTGACTCCCCCAGTCTCAGCCAGACGCCTTCTGTGTCCAGTGAAGATGCCCTCTCTCCTGTGGTTCGACGTAAGTACATTATGGCTATGGTGGTTATGACTCTCCCTATCACTGTCTGGATTAACCTTGTATGTATTTACCATTGTCAGCTTCAGAGTCCGGTCCAGGGACAGTCAACTCTCCAGCATCTGATGTTGTCAAGGAGACAGATGAGAGGTTGCCTCAGGTTCCCCTTCAAGAGCACGTGTTTTCAGAGTGCTCCAGAGAGAGGATTCTGGGTCTGCTAGCAGCCATGCTGCCACCAGCCAAACCAGTACGTGACACCAAAAAGCCATTTTTAGGAATGAGAGTCTATGACTCTAAGGGTAACATCCCCATAAAACATTTTTGAACTTTGTTTATTGTTTTTAAGTTAAAACACCAAATGTCAAACATGCACTTTGGTTCCTGAAGAGTTCATTGCTCACAATATTGCATCAAAATGTATTTATGTATAACATCATCCCTCTGGTATCCTCAGGGCAGCACCCTGTCTTTGCCCAGCCTGAGCTCCATTCTGCCCCAGCTGTTCAGGGCAGTCATTTCCAATGCTGGTTCTCTCAACGAGACCTACCACCTCATCCTGGGACTGCTGGGTCAGCTGCTGCTCCGAATCCCTCCAATGGAGGCAGACACTGCTGTCACAGAAGCCCTAGCTGACAAATTTGAATTGCTAACTCAAGGAGAGGCGGCAAGTTCAGACACCCCTGGCTGGAAGACCACCCAGCTGCTTTTCAGCCTCGGGGCTGTCTGTTTAGACAGGTAACAGAAAAACTTATATTATTTTGGTTTATAGATCCATGCTCTTGATGACACAGCTGCAGACATTACTACGAGTCTACGCTTGTTAGTGCGTACATGGATATTAGCCAATCTAGAGCAACCATATGCAAATCTTCTTACACTGGTACAAACAAATGTAAAAATACTTTCATGCTCCTCCCTGTTTTTTCCTGTTTTTCAACACTGTCTAAGCAAGTGTGTGTTTTTTACTTTGTAAGTCACACAATGGAAAGTTAGGAAAGTGATCTTCAGCTCCATGTATAACTGTGGCATTTCATTTCCATTTTTGATAATGTTTATTATATTTGGTAATGTTAAGACATAAAAATTGCCCATTTGATCAAGTTAGACCTGTGTGAATTGAGGACTTGCTTTTGTT
Source organism: Amniataba percoides (assembly GCA_037176925.1). Classification (NCBI taxonomy): domain Eukaryota; kingdom Metazoa; phylum Chordata; class Actinopteri; order Centrarchiformes; family Terapontidae; genus Amniataba; species Amniataba percoides. The sequence continues at coordinate 4,419,831 of JBAJHX010000067.1, forward strand.
GTCTCATGTGTTTCTTCACCATTACATACTAATTGACTGTTATTTGGAGATGTGAATAGTGTTTTCTCTTCTTTTCCTGTTGCAGTCGTATTGGTCTTGATTGGGCTTGCACAGTGGCAGATATTTTACACAGTCTGAATGCTTGTCCTGAATGGAGCACAGTCATTGCTGCTTTCACTGACCACTGTATTCAGCAGCTGCCACAAAATCTCAAACGCACCAACCTTTTCACCCTGCTGGTGCTAGTGGGCTTTCCTGAGGTATGTAGACTACATATTACTGTGTAGAGTTGTACACTGGACTCCCCGACTGTCTAAGCTCAGTTGTGGCCCCTATGTGTGTGTTAGGTGCTGTGTGTGGGCACCCAGACGGTGTTTATCGACAACGCCAATGAACAGCACAACATGATATTGCTCAAACACTTCACAGAAAAGAACCATGCTGCAGTGGTGGATGTTAAGACACGCAAGAGGAAAACAGGTTAATCCACTTGTAGTATTCCCAGTAAGTTTGCCAGTGTTTGAAAATACACAGAATTAACCCTGTGTATGCTCTTTCCTCATTCTAGTGAAGGACTACCAGCTCATTCAGTCTCAGGATTCTACTACAGCGGGACTTCCAGGACAGTCAGAAGGCCAGGGCTCCCCAAAGACCCTGCTTAGCCGCTACCTGAGCAATTTCACCTCTATCATCAGCCACCTGCTTCAGATCAGCCAGGACACTGCCTCTCCTGATGCTGTGGAGGCATCCTGGGTTCTTTCCTTGGCCCTTAAAGGCCTTTACAATACGCTGAAGGTACCTGGCCTGAAAGAGGAATTTGCAGTGTTTTTTTAGATTAGATGTGATCAGCAATATCTGGGACCAAATTGGGAACAACTGACTTACATAGTACAGATGAATTCAAGAGGTGGTCATTCTTTTGGGGCGGCAGTAGCACAGTCCATGGGGACTTGGCTTGGGGATCAGAGGGTCGCCAGTTCAAGTCCCCCCCGTGGACCAGTCTACATGGAGGTGGACTGGTAGCTGGAGAGGTGCCAGTTCACCTCCTGAGCACTGCCGAGGTGCCCTTGAGCAAGGCACCGAACCCCAGACCTGCTCGGGGCGCTCCACAAGGGGCAGCCCACTCACTCTGACATCTCTCCTCAGTTTGCATGTGCATGTGTGTGTACTCCTCTATGTATATGTATATGTAAAAATGTAAAAATACAAACAGAGTGTAAAAATGTACATTTCCCCATGTGGGACGATTAAAGGTGTGTTCTTCTTCTTCTTTTTCATGTTTTTGTATAGAAACATGGAGTGGAGCAAGCTCAAGAGGGCATCCAGCAGTCAGGACTGACACAGCTGCTGGTGAGGAAGTGCAGCAAAGGGACGGGCTTCAGCAAGCTCTGGTTGCTGCGAGATCTGGAGATCCTCTCCATCATGCTGTACTCCTCCAAGAGGGAGATCCACTCCATGGCACAGGACCCCGAGCGAGACCAAAGAGAGCAAGAGAAGGAGCACGACTCTGACCACTCCAGCTGCTGCGCTGACGACAGTGACGTCAACAAGCCCGACCCCTTAGAGGGTCTTGATGAGGAGACAAAGATTTGCTTCCAGGTAATGAGAAATGCTTTTCACAATACATTCAGCAAAAAATAGTGTGGGGTAAATATTTCAAGTTTTTTAAATTTTTTATTTATGCAGATCACCCATGATGCCTTAAACGCACCTCTGCCCATCCTGCGAGCCATGTATGAGCTGCAGATGAAGAGAACTGACTCCTTCTTCCTGGAAGTGCAAAAGAGGTCAGCGTCAATTTCTGCATTGAGAATTTCTTTCAAACTTGATTCCTTTCTATGATCTACCACGGTAAAGGTCATATATTACACTCCAATGCTACCTCTCTCTCATGTGTTTGGCCTTTGTGTTATTTTCAGATTTGATGGAGAAGAGATAAAAACAGATGAGACAATCCGAACGCTGGCTCAGAAGTGGCAACCTACCAGGCGGCCTCGCTCTGAGGAGAGGAACACCAAGGCTGTGGACACTGATATGATTGTAGTGTCATGTGTGGTGAGTTGCCAACAGCATTTCACAGAGGTTTTAAAATGTAAAAAAGCAATGCTTAGAAAAGGCACATTAACAATATTAACACTATTAACTACGACAAAAAGAGATTAGATTTTGAGTAAAAGTTTGGAGGTGATTTTCAAATATCAGTATTCTCATATATCCACGTCATCACTCTCCTCCCACAGTCTAAGCCCAGTCACTGTGAAAAGGCCACAGAGGAGATCAACGTAGTGGCCCAGAAGCTCATCACAAATTCAGAGACCGACTTACAGCTCAGCTACGCCAAGCAGAGGCGCACAAAAAGTTCAGCTCTCTTGCACAAGGAACTGGACGTGCGCAGCAATCGGGCAGTCCGTCAATACCTGGTGAAGGTCAACCAGGCCATCGCCACACTGTATGCACGCCATGTGCTGGCCTCACTGCTCGCCGACTGGCCTGCAGAGGCAGCGTTGAGTGAGGAGGCACTGGAATTGAATGGTGCCTCACACATGGCATACATCCTGGACATGTTAATGCAACTGGAGGAGAAGCCACTCTGGGAGAAGGTGGGCAGGAAGAGGAAGCGGAGTTTATGTTGTGTTCATGTTCCACATTTGATACATTACAGGCATTTTGTGTATTAATGTGATTGTTATCCATTAATGAACAGATTCTGCAGAGGGTGCTGAAGGGTTGCAGCCAGAGTATGTTGTGCAGTCTGTCTCTCACTGCTTGCCAGTTCATGGAGGAGCCTGGTATGGCTGTGCAGGTCAGAGAGTCCAAACACCCATATGACAACAACACCAACTTTGAGGTAGGTCTACTTACTTAATCAATAACCATATCTGTTTAGAATATCTAATATTTCTAATACTTTTCAGTGGGCTGTACAGAACCTTATTTGTTCAGGAACAAGTGTGCTGTAATGTTTACTTTACTTTTACTCTCATACTGTAAGCTGTTTTCAGTTCAGGCTGAAAACTCTTTTGTGTCCATCTTTTCTCTCTTTAGGACAAAGTGCACATCCCAGGGGCCATCTACCTGTCAGTAAAATTTGATTCCCGCTGCTACACAGAGGAAGGCTGTGATGAGCTCCTCATGTCCAGCAGCAGTGATTTCCTCCAGGATGTTCACAACTTCAGTGGCTCTCCTCAGAAATGGTCCGATTTTGAGATTCCTGGTGAGGAATATTTTAATATTGTGGTTACTTTTCTATGTCTATCTGTACACATTTCACATAGTCTGACTTTTATGTTTAAATCAGGCTTATATCGTGTGTTTTGTGTCTGGGTCTCTTTTAGGAGATACCCTGTACTACAGATTTATGTCAGACATGAGCAACACAGAGTGGGGCTACAAGTTCACCGTTACAGGAGGCCACAGAGGGCGGTTCCAAACAGGTACTTAATATGAAACCAATACATACTCTCTTTACATTTATGCAAACCTACTTCAGATGGAACAACTTTGCAAACTACTTGATAAAATGCAGATTTACCTCAGAAGGATTCCTCAGGTTGGTCAGGTCGTGACTTCCTGTACGCCTTTGCTTGTCTCTAATCAGGTTTTGAGATACTGAAGCAAATGCTAGCAGATGACCAAGTGCTCAGTCACCTGCCTCTGGCTGATATCTGGGAATGGCAGGTGGGTGTGGCCTGTCGCCAGACTGGGAACCAGCGACTCAAAGCCATTCACTTGTTGCTCCGCCTCCTGCAGTGTCCGTCGCAAACGTAAGAGTCCCACCTTGTTTATATGTCTTCTCATACTCTTCAGTGCTTCTCACTTTTCGTTCTCATCAATCAAATCCTTTTTAAACGGTGTACTTATGTTGTCATGATTTGATACCAAAAGTAATTTGGATAATTGACTGTATACAGGGTCTAAAGACATGCATTAGTTAGAAAGCTGTAGGTGTGACTTAGCTCACACATAGTCAGCGCTCCACGCAGTTAGCAGTTCATATGCATGAACATTCTCACTTGGGCATAAGGCTCATCCACCTGGACCAAAGTAATGCTAATTTGGGTAAATGGATCCAGTGCACATTTTTACATCAGCAGTGAATTTCCTGAGAGATGGAGGACTGCATCTCTACACAGAGTTTGCATAAAAGCCTTCATAAATCCCTCATGTCCTGGTTGTCACCACGGAAATGAGGTAGGGGATGTGTTTAAGAATTTGCATGGGTGCAACAACATCACACAGTTTATGAAAGGGTGTTGCTCACGCAAAGAGCATTAAGGCATCCTTTACTGCAAAGTCTTCCTCCACTCTAAAATGTGCTCTGCTTATTACTGAATTTGAATATTTCACTGTGCAGAATGATGTATGTGCAAAGTTTGAAACTAATTTTCACATTCATCTGAAGGGAGGCGGAGGAAGGTCCATGTCAATGTAAAATAGAAATGCCCATACAACCATAATTTATTGACATCACAACTAGTTTGGAAGCCAGAACCAGTCATTGCTTTGTAGAACTTGTGAAATAGGAGTGTCCACTGGTCCTAGAACTGTTTTCCTCCACTCGTTATTCTCAGTTCAGCCTTTTCTTCAAACAGTATTAACTATAACTGTGTGACATATTGAATATATCTGGAATATTTTAATATCAATTAATGTGCGATATGGCAGATGTCCCTATTGTCATATTGAGTTATTTGTTGGCCATTTTAGTCATTTATTTCTGTGTTAAAAGCTGGTGGTGTTAGCATGGAGGAGACTCACTCTCCATCTTTCATACACAGGCACAGACATCCCAAGCTACTTAATTAGTTGTTAAGTTGATGTCAGTCCAAATCAAGGAGCATCACAAACCAGAGGTGCCAACCAAAGAATTCATTCTGACACGGGGTTGGTTCCATTTCAGGAGGGCAGATGTGAAACAAACTACCATCCTCTGAGTATGCCACAAGACAATTGCTATAAAATTAGTGTAAACACAAATCTATTCCATCTCCTTAAACAGTATCGTATGGGAACAGTGAGAGACACTAAATTTTCCACAACATAGTTTTACAAATTTTTCACAATAAAAGCCTTGTTAGGAAATGATAGAGTTCTGCCAATGCTTTTAATTTGAAGCAAACTGGCTTTTAGTTTTAAACAGATTCAGGAAGTGTTGAGTTTGTATGAACATTAGACAGGAGTTTTGTACTGAAATATAATCAAATATCCTTTTAACAACAGAGGGAATTGGAATTAAAGCTCTGTCTTTAATATAAGTCAGTTCTGAATGAGGAAACAACCCTGTAGGTTTATTTTATGGCCATCAGTTTTAATAATTTCAGCTACATTTCTATGAAACAGGTTTTTTTCTGACCTGGTAATCAGGGTGTTTTTGATCCTTCACCATACACATGGATACAGAAGTGATTTAATAACTAAAAACTTAGATTTAGCACCAACAACATCCCACAAATATTTCTTTCTTTTTCTCTTTGCTCTGGGATGATCTTGTGACAATGGATCCCCACATCAGATTGAACAGAGATTACGGGATGCGCTATTAAGTCCTGATAAATGGATGAATTAGGACTCTTTGATGTTGCTCCTGTTTGTTCATTTTCAACCACAGCTTTGCTTTTTTTCATAATGTAACTCTTTATTGTCCCATTTTGCCTGCGTACATGTGTTTGTTCGTCTAACCATCGATTTGTTTGCGCTCCAGAGCCTGTGAGCTGACGCTGCTGCGACCTCTGTGGCAGCTCTTTATGTCTATGGAAAACAGCCTGAGCCAGGATCCCACCAGTGTCACTGTGCTACTGCCTCTTCACAGAGCCCTCACTGAACTCTTCTTCATTGCAGAGGCCCGTGCCATTGTAAGTGACACACACACACACCACACAGGCAGCATAAAAAAACAAGCCACATATAGTACTGTATGATGTTGCTGTTAAACTTGGAGGTGTGAGTAAGTGACATTTTAGGTATTTACTTAGTTGGGCTGGTTGTTTCTGTTGCGATGACAGAATTATTGACTTTGTAGGTTAAATATAAAAAAGATTCAACAAAGCTGATTGTCTATAAACCATGTTTTGTCTGCCTTTTTCTTTTGGCTTGCAAACATATTCAACATGAGGCAATTTGAATGGAATTCTTTACCTCTGTCTTTCCCCCCGTCTGTCTGTCTATATCTGTCTTTCTGTGAGATGAGCATGTTTTTCCTCCACCCACCTGTTCTCCACTGGGCTCAGGGCCAAAGCCCGGCCCTGCCATCTGCCAGACTGCACAGTGCCACACTGGCTCCCTGCAGACTGCTTGAGAGAGGAAGAGATGCTATCCATTTTGTGATGCGTATGGGCTCTCTCTCTCTCTATCGCTCTCTCTCTCTCTCTATCGCTCTCTCTCTCTCTCTCTCTCTCTCTCTCTCTCTCTCTCTCTCTCTCTCTCTCTCTCTCTCTCTCTCTCTCTCT
>JBAJHX010000067.1:4443944-4457285 GCA_037176925.1 Amniataba percoides
GGGATCCCTCATCTGTGGCTCTTCCTCAGGTTTCTTCTTTTCCCTTGAAGGGTTTTTTGAAGTTTTTCCTGACCCGGCTTGAGAGTCTAAGGACAGACGTTGTCACAGCTGTACAGATTGTAAAGCCCTCCGAGGCAAACAATGTTTGTGATTTTGGGCTTTAAATAAAAAAAATTTGAATTTTGAATTTGGTGCAATCTGGAGCTGGACAGCCGCTCTCTCCTCAAAGGCATTGACTTTGTATGTTTCATTAGCACTGTAAACATGCGGGTGGATGAGTTTGTGTCATGTGGACAGTGGCCGCGTGTGTTTGCTGATGTGCCTGTGTAAACACAAGGTCGGTTAATCATGTGTGATTAGCTTTTATATGTGACTGTGACCTTTTGTATGCTGACGTAGGCCCCGGCACTGTAAGAACAAGAACAACTGTTATTACAATATCGGAATTAGCACAACAGCTGCAACGCCACAAAAAGGACACACCACTGTCAAACTAAGAAAGAGAACAATTAAATGTTGAGTGGTTTCATTTTTTGAGCTTGTGTGTGTGGTTAATAAACTTCTTTGATAACAGTGAACAGTGTACCTTAATTCATTAATCTTATAGGCCCTGAGAACTTGGTTTAAACGCTATTTCGTATAAAGTTTGACAAGAAAACAATCATTTATTAAGAGTTTAACACACATTCAATTCAGGTCATCATCATGTTAGTGTGTCATTGTATCAAACTGAGAACATTAAGAGTACTTTACTCATTTCAGTCCTATGATATTGTAAACATTAAAAAATAAAAAAACAAACAGAACCAAAGATATTCTGTTTTTTTTTTATCTAGGACATCCTTCTTTCTTGTCAAAGCCTGCATTACCCACAACACAACTAGATTGATCACTGTTTAGATTTACCACTGTTGTGCTACTTCACCAAATTACCGCCACAGGTATTGTAATTTTTTTTCAGATGTTGCTTAATGCTGATTGCTGCACAGTAATATGTGACATCACAGTTTTTTTTTTTTATTTGAAGGAGCTTCATCCACTTCCAACCAGCAAGAAGAGCACATGAAAAGAAAGAAATGCAGTTATCCATCACGTGCTCAAACGCTGGCAAAAAATATCGTGTTGATGTGGGATCACATCACTCAGAGCAAGAAGCTGATTGAGGAAATAGGTTTTCAGGGCTTTTAAAATGTCCATGCAGTGGGTAGTCACATTTGTAAAGGTGTTGGAAGACTTTGTGGAGCCTCTGGTTTGCAGCATCACACATTCACAGAGATGTTGACCACACAGGTCTAAAGCAGGGGCAGGAAGAGGGAGTGTGAGAAATGTGAGAGATCTGAAGTCTAATATGTGAGAAAAGAAACACATTGAAATATGAGTACACAACATTTTTCTGTGAATCTTTTTTCATCTTATTGCGTTACATAACTTTCCAACCATGCGTAAATCATGGAAACATGAACCTAATAGAACACATAATGTAAGGTGGAGTGTAAACTTATTCACACCTCAGAGGTTTATCTTTTTAAAAAAGTTTGAGCAAGTGGAGAGTGAACCTGCCTTAGACACCAGATGACTGTCAAGTCCACTCGTGACTAATTTCTCCCCTAATCAGACACACGACTGCTTCCTGAGCTACTTCCCATCTGGAGGAATAAACCTGCTGCTGTTCTGCCTGTTAATGCTGTCATCGGCGACGTGCTGGCCTCGCATTGCCGGGCCGTTATCCACACCACGCCTGACCAGATTTTCAGGGCTCATTTTACCAGCCAGCTGAAGAACAGTGTGAGACACATGTCTTCTGGGCCATTAGAAGAGGAGCTTCTGTGCATTGCAACACTGTCTTTTGATCTAAATAATATCTGATTTCATTTCATACCAAAATGCAATGTTTTGATTTGAAGAGTTGCTGTTAGCAAAGGTGACCATGTCCTAAAAGGTGAATTTAGCATTTTCAGTCTTTCCCCACTTGCTATTTCACACAGCAAGAGCTGTATGCTGCTTTCTGTTGACCACCAGAGGCTGAAAAAAGGAATATAAGATACCTTTTTTAGTTCAGTTTTTCAAATGTTACTCTGCACTTGTTGATGATGATACATATAATAATGGTCCCATAAAAACAACCATTACTACAATTATGAGATATTCAATCGTTCCTGTGCAGGGCTCCTCTGGTAGTTATGAAGGTCTTCAGTTCAGCGTGCTGCCGGTGTATCTACACACCACCAGCAACAGAAGGAAATCTATGCTTCTTATTTGAATTACATGTTTCTGCTGCAGGACATGATTTTAGTTAGAGGAAACGCATTAGCATGCCTAAAAAAACTCTTTTTTTTCTCTTTCCATGATGTATTGGCTGCTGTTTCTTTCCATTTTGGTTCCTGTGTTGTTTCCCCATCTTCTTCAATGAAAACAGTCATTTTGTTTCAAACCTTACATGACACAGAAAAGGAAACACTATTAATACAGACACAAACTCCGGAGTGCTTCTGGGTAAATCACTGACTGAAACGAGGAAACACAATGTTAAGAAAGCCAGACCTGGACAGTTTCCTCATTCTCCTCCCTGTCAGTTCAGGTTGTTCCTGTGAGATCGATAGAAATACACGACTGACGCTGATCACACTGGAGGCCTTGAATCCCGCTATCAGATTGTCAAGAACTTGTGAAATGTTCAAATCCACTCAGGATGTGTTTTGCTTGTTGCTCCATCACTGTAATGTTTGTGCTTCCCTGTGCAGAGTTTCACAAACAAAATTGTTCATAGATTGTGGATTTTTCTGTGCAGGATAAGGAGTGGGGCTAATTTTAAGGATTCTTTTGCGGAAAACCCACACGAGACACAAATGATTATTCAAAGCAGAGTACCTTTATATGTAAAATATTAAAGCATGCCTGGAGGGGATCTCAACAGGGTAATCACCGAGTTTGGAAACTAACAGGAAAACAGGTTACAGATGTCCAGCTATGTAACATGTCCTGACCTTTGTCTTTCAGCACTGTTCACACACAGAGAGCAGGACATTTTTACTGAGCCTTTTTTAAATTCTGCCACTCAGCCCATTTTGTCAACATCATGCACCGATTTTTATGATTAGATGACATGATGGTAGTGGGCAAGACTGCACTCATACAATCCACAGTGGACACTTAAACAAATCGAACTAAGGCCTAAATAAGGAGAACAAAAAATATTAAGAATTTTTGATGAAGTAAAAATACTGTGATCAATATAGTTTAGTAAGTAAAAGTGAAGTATTATGGACCTGAATCGCTCCTGTCAGTGCAATAATCTCATATTATATGACAAAGTTACTATATTATAATTATCATAGTGTTTTTATATGTATAATAATATTCATAACTGTTATTATTATTACTAATGTGCTGACAAGCTTTTAATATCGGTGGCTTGGTAATAACATCATATACTGTTGGCAGGGATCACCAGCCGGGCATAGTGAGCACCTGCCTTCAACACTTCAGGGACCCCAGCAGCCCAGGTTTACTGCTTGAACAGGAAATACACACTAAATTATTAACACAGGTGGTTTTTCCAACAAAGCACAAAATGTGTGTGAAAGCAGCTTTCTCTGCTCAGAATGAGCTGCTATGGATCTGCCTGGTTCGGTTCAGCCAAACTCTCCGGCCCCTCCCTAAGAGTGATGAAACAGGCGAGACTCTGGGTCTGTTTTGTGTGTCGAGCCCCCAACTGTGGTAGCAGCTGCCATGCCAAGTATAAAAAGCAGAACACTGGCTGTAGCCCCAGGTTGCATTAACATTAACAAGCCTAAAAAGCACCGTTTGGAAAAAGGACCTTCCTCTTGAGTGGCAGTAAACACAGCACATGGGCCCCTTCATAACTGTGCTGCATTAAGAACTTGAGAAGATAAATTTCAGGGCGACGAACAGTGAAGTTAAACTACAGCAAACAGAATGACTGAGGCTATGTGCTGCTACAGAAACATACATGGTGAAACACCGAGAGCTGCTGGTGGCTTTAAAGCCTGATCACCAGCTCTACATCAGTCAGTCTCGCCCACCGTGTCCCCTGATCCTCCACGTCACGCCAGGAGCCCACACCTCCTACTGTCGCTGATCCCTCACTCCTCTGCTATCGTTTTTTAAAAGTTCAGGGATGGAAGAGAGTTTTAGTTGAGTGGTTGTAGTAGTTATCCTTTAATACATGTGTTCTGTGATGCAAAACTAAACTTCAATAAGAACCTTAAAATGGGTTCATCTAGTTATACTAATATTTCAGTTGATGATATGTGTACATGCTGCATATCCCTAAATTATTTTTGCCCATGAGAGCCCTTGTAGGTCAATCTGGCCCTGACTGTTTGGTGGTTTGATCAATAGCAAGCATCACATTTTACCTGAAGGTCTGATTCTGGAGCTGCTGCCTGATCTGCCGGGTGGAGCAGTCTCTTTATAGAAAGAGTGAATTGGAGGAAAAGTCTAACCTGATGTTTGATGAAACACTACCACCTGTGTCCACATGTTCAACCAAATCCAACACAATGTGAACAGTCGAGTTAAGCTTTTTAATTACTGTACTTGAGTGAATGTAACTAGTTACTTTTCAGCACTGATAAGGAGGAGAATAACTCCTTAAATAAAGTCTGTCAGTCTGTACAGTTGACACTGTACATGCTCCCCAGGCAGGAAACTCCAAATTTTGGACATGTAGCTGACCAAAATGTGAAGACGAGAAAGTGGAGGGCTTCATTTGATTTGATGGAAAACCTGTTTATAGATATGTTTGTGAGTGTGACAGAGAATAAGACAGATAGAGAGGCAGGACATGAGCTGTGTCTGTGTTTCCCTGCCGCCCCCCGCCCCCAATCGCCCCCTCCCGTCCTCAGAGCCCGTCCGGAGCTCAAAAGCTCCAGCTCAGCTCACAGCTTGTTAAGCTGGACTGTCTGCTCATCTTGTCCCACCCACAGACAAGATGCAGCCTCTCACTGTTCTCGTAGCTTGTGCGGCACTATGCCTGTGTGTGTTTGTACAGTATCCACGCACACACACACACACACACACACACACACACAGCTCATGGGTGTGTGTGCGTTTGCTGCTTTTTTCTCACATTCCATTTGTGAATTTCTTTACATAACCAGTGACTGCACAGTCCTCTTCTTGCAGACTTTCTCTTGATATATTCTTCGCTGCATAAATCTCAAGTGATGCCATTTATGTCTGCCATTTATGTCTGATAACAGTAAAATAAACAGTGAATCTCCCGGGCTGCCTCCTCCAGGGAGTCAAACAGTGAGTGAGAGTCATGCATGTGTAGTGTTTATTTGAATAACCTCCCTCGCCACTATATGGGAAAGTCAGGGGGAGAGCTCAGGGCTTTAAATACACTCAGACATCAGCAACAGCATTAACACGATGCTTCCTTTTAGAGGGAGGAAGACGGATAAAGAGAGAGATGAAATGAGAAAAGAAATGAGGTGTCATGTTGACTGCATGGGATCTCAGCAGCTCCTCCAGCCTGACCATCCAGACTATAAAAAGAATGAGACTTCCCAGAGGACCAGCACTCCCCGAGGAATCAACATCCGCCAGTCTAATCTCTGACCTTCATCACAATCCTCTCTTCCTCTTTTTTCCCCCTCCTCCGTCACCTCGTACCTGCAGCCAGGAGACATGCAGATTTCACACAGATGTCAGGGGAGGCGAGTCCACAGCGAGGCACACAAAGGAAACTTCCACTGATTTCATGACAAGACAAATGATCAAGGTTAATTGTCTGCCTGAGCCTGATGGTGTGACAGCTCATTAAAGCATTACAAGGCTGCATAATCTGCTCCATCCCTCTTTTTATCTGTTAAAATTCAGTCCATGTTGCGAGGCCTCTGACGTGGGGAAACATCCCAGAGATGGTGAGCTGAGCATGCCCGGACAGGCACCATCGAGAGGCGAAGCAGGTACAGACTCACAGTCATGACTGAGCATGCACCGCTGTCTCAGACACAACAAGGAAAGAGAGGAGGGCCTTTTTTTGTTTCCACCGCTGAGCTGTGATTGCATTTTGCAGTGCAGCTCCATAAAGAACGGATGAAAAAGATGACTGTAAAAGCACTTGAAACGATTTTATGCGTAAAAGGCTGTATTTTCTGGTTTGGAAAGGATAGCAGCATCATAAAATAATGACTTTTTGATTTACAGCTGAATTATTCTGGCAACGTGTTTATGAAGTTAATGTCCTTGTCATTTCAAATAGAGCAGCCCCAGAGTGTACTACATCAGTGTGTGTCGAGGAGAACGTGTAATATACACCAGTAACATAGCGACATGACAAGATGATGAAAACTTTCTTTCCACAGAAGAACTTGGATAGTAAAAGCTGTAGGTGAAGTAAACTACAGTTTCAAGGAAGAAATGATGAGAGCAGCAGCTTAATAGGGAAGAAAAACATCTGCAGAGGCAAAGCATTTATTTATATTATTTAGATAGACAAAAGTACAAATACTGAATGTGAGGAGTAGAAAAAACATCCAGAAAAGGAGAAGTGAAGATAAAGCATTCAAGATGCTTCTAACAAAATAAGACAATATGACTCTCAAAGAGATTCATCTAGGATATTTACAAAAACATAAACTGTATATCTTATCATTTATTTGGCATGCTTCATCAGTTTCGGCTGCTTCGGTTTACTGCTGGCTTGCGCTTGCCTAAAGCGGCGAGGTTTCCTCTCTGTCAATCATTTAGCAGAGCTTCAGTGATATTCATGGTGATTTTTGTAAGTGGTTGTATCTATGACAAGCAGATAAACCATTTCCAACCCACAGCTGAGTGGAAACTGGACTTCTGTAGATAAAATATGACACTTGTTTTATTAAAGAGACTCCTTTTTTTCTGAGATCCATCATTTTGTCTTTTAGTCTGCTGGTTTGTATTCAGCCTTCAGCAGTCTCAAGCTTGCATTGTCTGTCATTCAAATTACAAATAGAAAGTCTCTTTTTGGCATAAGCATCGAAATTTAGATTTTCTTTATACTGTCCTAAAAATCTTTTTCCCGTGTCAAATTTCTGTTGGACAAAAGTGGCTGAACAATCACTTGTTCCCTATTTGTCAAAGAGCTGCCTGTCACCTGCTTGATTTGCATGTTTGTCCTGAAACCATGATGGCTGGTTTACTTTTGTTTGTGTGGTTGTTTTGTACGTATTAAGGTAAGGTAAGTATTTACATTTAAAGCCATTTCATACCTGCTATTGGTTTAAATTGTAGCTTTAGAGCTAGATTATGGGCAATACTGATTTGTTTGTAGTTGATTTTACATGCCTGACTGCACCATATTCCTCACGACATTGAACATGTCACATTTGTTTTCTCAACAATTATTGAGACATTTTCACTGTTGACAGAGGAGGTGATGAACTACATATGTTTTGTGTGTGACATCCTTTGGAGCACATTTCGGGGATCCTCTCTCTTCCAGTTGGTATTTTAATGCTGCTCTTAGCATGACGAACCCCTCAGTTCAGACTCCACAGTCCAGAAGTGTCTTATTACTGTAGACTGGGTATGTACCACAGTGTGACTATTTTCATCTGTATTGTGTGAGTGTAACACAGTTTTTGACAGCATCTTGGACACCCCTGCCTTGCTCCTCCCCTTCCTGTTATTCTTTCCTTTACTGTAAAGCCATGACTGGCGGCACACAAACTCACAAGTGTGGTTCAAAGTCACAAGTGTTGAGACGTGTCCTCTGTACAGTGGTTTTGCACAGCAGTGTATTTTAGGAATGTAGATATTATTTGAGAAGTCTGAAAATTCACACTCATTTGACAGATCATGCTTAAATTTTTTTCCAGACATCTTCAACTCTGAATATTAAATGTCAAGCTGTAGTTTTTGTATTTATTACTCTTTTGTGCATTCTGGGACAAATAGTAACTGGTAGTGATGAACCCACAGAGGATCGTCACCAGACTCTGCAGTTCTCCTCAGTACAAATGACATGTTTCAGTTTTACAGCCCAGTACTTCAATGTTTTGGTTTAGAGTTGTCGCTCTCATAGCCAACAGGTGAAGTAAGTGGTGAACACAGCAGTGAAGCATTTAGCTGCTGAAAGAGTCAGATATTTTCCCCAGCGCTGGTGGAAACTGAAAACAGAGCTAAAAGGATTCATCAGAGGCCAGAGACATGGTCTGTGCTTATTGTTGCTCCACATACTGAGCTTCAGTGTGTAGAGTTTGACATGAGGGTTTATTTATTTATTTAAACTTAAATCTGAGAGTGACTTGTTGTTGGTATGAGCATGAGCTCACTCACATCAGAACTACTGATAGTTACACTAGTAGTCCACTACTACTACAAACAAGTACCAGACACCTGGTTTGTAGCAGCCAGTGTATAAACTTAATGGAAAAGGAGGCGATGTAATAATATCTAAATATATTATTGAGTTTTTGTGTAAAAAATTTTTAGACACAAATTATTATTCAGCTTTATATTTCTCTAAATATGGATCCCATTAAAGCTCCAACAGAAAAAAATTACCAGATCATTTATGCATTTGTCCATATCATAAATAACAGTACATCATTGTAATCAAATAATCTGCTATCAGTAATACATAACATTTTGTTCTTTAGAAATCTGAACTACAGTCACACTACCACATTTCTCACATTGGACTTTTTCTTGAACTGAATGATGAATTTTATATCGCACAGTACCTCCTCCAGGAAGTTTAATGTAATTAGACAAATGGCTTAGATTTCAAAGAAATAATTAAAAGTTCACTTTCCCTTCTCTGTGGGTGCACACCACATTCTCTGTCTGATATTTCATGGAGCTCAGTGCTGTAAGCTGACAGGAGAAACTTGTTCTGACTGTGTAGCACGAATGTAATCAGACCCGGGGGACTTTGTCATGAAATCTGGCGTTGCTGGTGTTTGACTGGAGTGAAACCTGCCCCACAGCGGCACTGCTCTGTTGACAGGGAGGCAGGATTCAAGGAGAGGAAGTGTCTCTCTCAGCTCATTTGAATAAGGTCACACGTTTTTTTTTTTCTAAAAGGGGAAGTGTTGATATTCAAACTGAAGAGTTACTATACTCGCCCATCTGCTCTCTTTGACAGTGTTTGTCATGTTGCATGAGTCCCAAAAGCCTGACTCATCTCTGAGAACAAACCAAACAACACCCCTGTACATTCAGGGGCCACACTCTGTGCCCAAAGCCTTTGTTATTAAGCAGCCATCGCTCTGCTTTGCGTTGTTACACTGCAGACTGATGAAGAGATGATGAACGGAAGAGGTGCTGAGGAGCCATCTGTCCCTCATTAAAAGAGATCGGAGGGAGGGGGAGCCACCGCTGGACACAGCAGTCCTCATTCACACACATACACACACACACACACTGAGTGAGAGAAAGATCTCCCCTGGGATACTGGATCAAGGATAACTCCCTGTCTGCCATGGCAACTTTGAGTGCAGAAAGACTAATAAGAGTTTCTTCCTTGTTAGGAAGCTTGAACAGTGAATGTCAGGAGATGTATGCCCTGGATTTTGTCTCACAGGAGTAAGCCTGTGTAATTTGCAAACTATATTGGCTATAGGTTTTATTTCCACCTTATTAAAGTACCTGTATGGTGGTTTTGCAGACGGCCGTCTTGATGCCAATTGAATTTATTGTACATGCTGGGGATAAGGTAACTCAGCCTTTCCCAGGAAAATTGGTGTTTTCTGTTTTTAAAGCACCTATGAATTTTCATGGGAATCGATCGATAACTATTTTTGATGTGAAAGCTGTTGCTCACAGATTTTTGTTTCTCCATTTCAACCTGCAACTTCACTGTCTTGTTTCACTCTCACCAACACAAGCAAGCGGCTGTTCTAAAACACTATGCATGCTAATCCAGCACCAGCATTTAGCTGCAATTTGTCCCCATGTGAATGCCAACCTAGCTATACTGGGTTCACACATTTATGTGTGAAGGTGTCACAGGTAATGGAAATAAGTCCATGAGTCCAGGTGCATCTCTAGATGTCCTCATATGGAGTTCTGGGCCACTCAACCTTCTCTCCACAACACAGACACAGATCATGTCCCCACCAGGGATATCATAAATGACATTTATCCATTTACAGTTGTGGAGAATAGACACTGTTTTTGACTGCAAGGTAAACCCAACACAGGGTGTCACATGCAGAGACAAAATGCAGGGCAAACAATGTAAACTCTGTTTAGCCACCTTCACAGGATCTGATGTGAAAACATTGTCAGCAGCTCCCAGTGGTCTCATTCATTTGGGTCTTATGTTATTGCTTTGTGCATCACCTGCTACTCTCTGCCCCGCACGCCCCTCCCCCCCCACTCCCACCACCACGCCATCTATTTCCCAGGTCACTGATTGGTAATTGGAGCTGTCTGACAGGAAGTGACAGCCTCCGTTGTTGTTGTGCTCTGTCTGTTGTGATGTGGAGAAGCGTGTTCATTGGTAATTTACATAAAAGCCCTTGGGGAAATGGGCAACCCGGCACTTGATCCTCTTTAATGGCCCAGTCTGTCCTTGGTGATGATCAGTGTGGAGAAATGATTAGAAGAGGCAGGAGACGCACACTAGAGCCGAAGTGACTTTCGAGAAACAATTATTTTTGCATGAGGGGGAGCATAATTCTTTAAACCACCACTTCTCTAATGTGTATTGCAATCTCTTACTGTTGCTCTAACCAGAAACTGGAGGTAGGAATCAATTTTTGACACCCTTTAAAGCTCTGAGTGACTTGTGGATGCGATCGCCCTGATATGAATATTTATATTCATACCGGCAGCTATAATGTCATGTTAAAGTTCTGAAACCTCCACACTTGTTGACAGCATGTCATGCTGGAGTTAATTGGTGCAGATGACCTGTCAAACCAGGCACCTCAGGCGAACACTGAGGAGCGCAGGAGGAGATAGAAGGAGGTTGATCATCACTGCTATTAATAGCATTAACAGGCTGAAGCTTTAGAATAGCCAGAAGAGCAAATCCCAAATGCAAAATTCAATTTATCACCTGGACAGGGGAATAGCACTGACATTTATTATTCAGCGTTGTCTTTCCTTTGCCTGAGGACTGTGCAGCATTTTGTATTTGTGCTCTGCTGCCTCCAGCAGTACATTTGTTCTGCTTCTTAATCTATGCTAACGCAGATTTACAGCGCTGTAAGTCTGACAAGGAATTCTTACTGTCTGAAAAGGTGACTGTGAGACTGATACAGCGATACTATATCACTGCTGTAAGTCTGTGTTTCATTGGTTGTTGCTGCTATAACATCCAAGTGCATTTCAATGTTAATGTGCTTTGTCACTCTCCCATTTGTCATTACCAGGATCAGTTCAAAGCTGTACGTCTTTGTGACATAAGAAAATTATATTCTCTGAGGTTTTTGGCTTCTTTCTAAAAGCTAAAGCTGCTCAGATTCATAGTTATTGATTGAACTGCTTGGTCCCAGTTAATAATTTCTGTAATGTCTGACGAACTCAGTGAAGTCTGTGACTAAGGCGAGAAGATTCTGACAAACAACATCTCTGGGTTGTTGAAAAAAAAGATTTGATATAAGAAAAGGAAATCTAGTCAATCAACAGGTTTCAGTGCTGCTGGACACCTGCGCTCAGAATATAGTGACCTTTAAAGGACAGACAGGACAGACAGTGCAAAAGTTATAAGTTAATAAATGTAAGGAATCTTCCTTTTTTCTCAGTAGCTATGTTTTTTTTACTCTAATGTGATTAACATCCTGTGTATCTTTTCTTTCTATTTTATCATTCAAATCCATGTAGCATTAACTAACCATACAAAGTCCTTCAGGGTTGCTTTGCTTGGATTTAACATGGCACAGGCTGCTTTAGAGACCAGTCACTTGATCGTGGGCTGACAGGATTGTGGGTTGAGCTCCGAGGCACAGATACAGGAATCATGACACTGTGATAAACATGTTTGTTCCACCGCTTTAGGACTAAGAAACTAAAATGTTACCAAAGCATCAAAACATTTTCAAAAGCTCTATAAAGGAAAGACAGGCTTTATTTTATTGGTAAGAAGAATAAAAGAATAATGTACACGTGTATGATGTATCTATAAACAGCCATCCAGTCTGTAAAATGTCACAATATTAATCTATGACATGTTGTACCCTTTGGACTTTCAGAAACTTATTTTGGGCCACCTGAGGGCAAAAGAAGTTATGACCGCAACATTATTATAATGACCTTTTATGTGGAGATGAGAACTTGTTAGAAAACTGCTAATATAGGTCCAGTTAATACAGGTCATTCATGTAGATCCAATATTCATTCTCGTTTAGCTTTCTTTATTTATATTCAATGATGTGAATACCAAATATGCTTGCTGGTCATTTGCGATAAATACATAATAAATAATTTATATATTAAAATATATAAATTACTTAATTATAGTGATTATTAGTATTATTACTTGTGCATTTTTTTTGTTGATCGGCTGTTTGATAACCAACAATATCTTCTGGCACCAGGTGGGACAAACAAGTGATTGATACTGACGATAAGTTTCCATCTTGTCCTTTACCTCCAGAACCTGATCTTGTTATGCGTGTGTGTATGTGTGCGTGTGTGTGTGTTTGTGCGGCACCATGCATTCAGCACAGGCTGCACTGGGCTGCATATTAAACACACTTCATCAGTGACTTGGGTAATTGCTTCATATGCAGCACTTGATTCCATTACAGACAGACTGATTGACAGGGTGAGCCCCGTCATCGCACAGTGACTCATCCTGACCAGATATGATTGAGTAGCAAGCCATGTGCCTGGATGTGAAGATGACGGCAATGTGTGTGTGTGTGTGTGTGTGTGTGTGTGTGTGTGTGTGTGTGTCCCTCTCAGAATGGATGTGTTGGCTTAGGAGAGAACAGAAAATGAATAGTGACAAGTGTAGAAAGTGGGCTGTCAGAGGTGGTGGAGTTCAATCACATCACACACAAATATCAACATTGAACAACCTCAACAGTTCTATTAAGATAATGATGGAAATATACACGTTCAGTTTATGCAACTACTTTACATTCCCTAGCTACATAAAAAAGCACCACCAGAAGAATGTGGTCAACAAAGCAAACTGAACCTTGAGTTAATCTGTCTTTTCACCTTTCATCTTTCAAACTACATCTTAGTTGGAGGAATATTGTCCACAGTACCCTTGTGGTAGTAGTTAAAGTGAGACTATACAACTTCTTAAGAAATTAACACCCTCATAGACTTTGTGTGTGTGTGTGTGTGTGTGTGTGTGTGTGTGTGTGTTTTTCCGTACTCCCTTTTTGCCTCCCCCCCTACCCCCCCACTCGTCCTTCCCCCCCCACC
>JBAJHX010000067.1:4457440-4479886 GCA_037176925.1 Amniataba percoides
TGGGAGACGGAGCTCAAAGCTCTGACCTGCACGTTGCTGTTGAATGATGAATTTGCGCAGCCTTACCTTGTCTGGAGTGTCCATTAGCTCACGGTGTGCCTGATGTTACAGGCAACTTATGAGTCACTTCACTATCTGCCATTATGTCTTTATTGCCCTTGTTGTCCATGTGCCCACTATTTATCAAAAAAGAGTCATTTTAAGGATGCACCCTGGGGACAAAATAAAAATAAATAGAAAATAAGCCTCGTTGTAATTTGACTCCCACTCACCCTGATAGGAGACCTACCTCCAAATGGAGGCTTAAACTTACTGACTGGCACCCATAATGGTTGAAAACCGATACTCACAAAAGAAAATGACGGTGAAGTTAAAGGGACTGTGGCTTTGTGTGTGCTAATTCATTTTTGAAAAATGATGGCACTGCAAGTAATGAGACAACTTGCATTGTCAAATTATGTCTAATTAAAGGTGTTAAATCACATCAAAATCTAGCACATTAACACTTGCTGCTTCCCTGTTACATTACAATAATTAAAGTTACTCCTTAGCTGCTTAAACTACCTCTCCTGGCATCCATATCACATGGATTGTCACAAGGTCAGATTTTGGGAGATGTTTTTGTTACCTTTAAAGCAGATATGCAAGGTGAGTGCCATTTCTTCAGCATCTTCCAGAATGAATAACTTATCATATCATCTATCCCACCATTCAAAATGGGAAAATTACAGGTATGTTTTGGATTCTTTCTGATGTTTAACAAAACTACCTATTGCCCCTCTAACACTGACCCCTGCTATTTCACACATCACTCAGGAACTGTACTGACAATACTGAGTTGGTATTAAGACGGCATAAAAGCAGACAGTTCTCCCCTGTCATAGAACATTTCCCTTCTCCTCTCGAGCTGACAGGCTGCGTGGCATCCTGCTGCGCCACACCATGAAGTGATGACTCTCTCACAGATGTGCAGAGCCCCCAAATGGGGAAGAGGGGAAGGAGAAAAGAGAGGAGAGGTTTATTAATGGCGAGGCAGCTGGGTGCGGCTGACCGGCCACTTGGGCTGCTTGTCAGGTTCAGCTGCTCCAGACTGCTTCTTTGACTCGCATCGCCTCTCCTTGATTCAAAGTCAATGGCAGCAGCAGCTGTTTGTCCCCAACGCTCCTTCAGTCTTTTGTGCCGGCTGCAGAGAGGTTTCAAATGCACGGGATGGGTGGCTGAGTCCAGTCAAAATAATCTTGTTTTCATATCGAATGTGGAAACCTGAATTCAGGTCCAGGTGCACAGAGAATGTCGAGCCTTGTCTTTGATGGAGGTACAGTAGGTTTGTGATGCATCACGTGCAAGCTGGAGGGAAATATCTCTCTTTTTTCTATGCTTGGGAGGCCACGGCTCATTTCCCTCATGCAAATGAAAGCTGCAAGTAAAAAAAGGGGAAGGCAAATGCTATTGGAAGGCTGACAGTGCTGTGTGGAAAATGTTGTGTGACTGGCGCAGAGACTAGCACAGTCCCCCAGTGTGTGCCACTGAGGGGAAAGAGGGAGTGAGCCATAGAGGGGGTCCGGGGTGGGGATTTCCTTTTCACAGGAACTCTGGCATTGAAGGGGTTCTCTTGAAATTTATGTCACTGTGAGGGCTGTGGCAAGTCATTTAGCTCATGCAGATAGACGCTCACATACACACACACACAAGCATGAAGACAACTTCAAACCATAAGTCGATACCGATGATGACTAACGATAATCTCACTGACTGTGCGTGTGAGTGGGCAGCGAGTGGAGCCTGTGGTTGTAGCCCGAGTGTCTGCTGGGGATCTGCGGAAAGCTGTAGTGAGGTCTGGTTTTTAAAATAGAAGCCTTTGGATCTGAATATTGACGCAGAGGCAAAGACAGAGCCTCCAAAGCAAGTGAGAGGGCACTTGTAGGCACTTAGCATCCAAGAACTTCATGTGGCCAGCTACCATCCTCCAGACAGCAGTTCTGGAAGTTATGTAAGCTCCAGATATAAATACACTTTTTTTTTCTTCTTGCTGTGAGAGAAGAGGCCAGCTGTGAACGAGGACAGAATTGGAGCACCTTGTTCCTTTTATACTTTGTGCCCAACAAGGTCCCAGTCCAGCGCCTGTGATCTCCAACAGTAGACCCATTTCAGCGTCTGCATACTGTGGGGAGATTGTGCTGCAGTAACCTCACTCTGAGGATAAAGTGATGGAAGGGAAATCTGGAGCACTGGTTTCCCTACTTGTATATAGTTGGCTGCTTCTTCCAAAGTCAGTGATGAATGGGTAAATTCATTAAACTGATACCACTGCAGGAGTAAACTGCTAATTTCTCCCCCGAAGGCCAACTCTGCACGGTGCTCCACATTCATAAGCTTTTAAGCCCTTTAAACAGGGATGTTTCTTGAATAGACAATACAGATTTATAAAAGACTGAAACAAGTTAGACCTTGGAAAACATCATGTAAACCTCAAGGTGAAGGTGCACAAGCAACCAAGAAAGAGAAAAGTCAGCAACATGCCATTCAGACATTTAAACCAAAGTTACATCAGTGATGATTATTAGATGAGTTTGATGTGGTCACAGGCACACAGGGGCGGGACTGTCCGTGCGTGTGAGGGTTTATTAGCTGGAAGTTCAGGTTACGCCTACTGTACGTGTCACATTAGGTCACCTTAGCTGTTTTCCAGGAAGTGACAGTATTCCAGGAAGTTCAAGTCCCAATTGGGTCTTAGTTAATGATATGCAAAGCAATGCCTCTGTGTAAAGTGAGAGTTCATTTGCACTTGTTTCAGATGCCATGAGCCACCAATTTACCAACAACTGTGGTGCTTAAAGTCAAAAGTTCATTTTTTTAGGTTGAAACAGGTTGTTGGAAAAAGCCAAGGTGAACATGATGAACAATGGATTTGTGCCTAAATTATCTATTACAAACTATGTATTTGTAAAAAAAAATACATCATTTCAGTCACCAGGATGTAATCATGACGTCTCAGAAAATGGGAAGTTTATTGGGAGGTTAAACTGTCAAATTGCCCCGGGCACAAATTTGTTACTGGTGTCATTTTTAAAGTTGTGAAATCTTTATAGACTAGCAGGAGGAACAGAGAGAGGGTTGTTAAACTGTCTGTGATGACTCTATTCATTACAATTCACGAGCTTCTAAAGAAAAACAATGACCATTGGAGCACTCCTGATGTTCCCCAGACCCAAAGGTGCTCCTAGAGGGGAAAAGAAGTCATTAAAAAAGCAACACAAGAGGCTAAAATAAAATGCCTCTCATAAATATTGGCTTATTGGTTGTTAAAATAACCAACATTAGGGGACGCCGTTGAAGTTCTTGGAGTAATTTTTACCATGTATGAAGATGTAATTTTTCTTTTTAAAATAATGTTGTTTCCACTGGTGGAAAATAATCCATTTTCTTATGTGATGTACTGAAGTGCAGTTCTAAGGTATTTGTACTATCATGGGTTTTTCTCCTTTTTGCTGCGACTCCACACACAGAACTCCAGAGGGAAAAACTGCATCCACTACATTCATCTGTCAGCTGTGGTGACTGGTTACTTTTCAGATTTGACTTTGAACATAAAACTGTTAAACTTAAAATGAAACTATCGTTTCATGTCTCATGTTTAAAGTGCCACCAGCTCAACACATTTCTCCTCTAAACTGCTCACATGGTGTCACTTCAGTAACTGTTAAACAATATTTCACAGAAAAAGGAAAGAGAAGATTTCTAAAAAGTGACAATAAACTAAAGCACCAGAACTTTGGTTGTTTTCTGTTCTCTCCAATTAATCAGCTCCTGACCCCACAGATTTATCCATATTGTGTGTAATGTAGTTAAACCTGGCTCCACCTCAAGCTGCTCCAACAGTAAAATTCTGCTTATGCATAGATACATTAATATTAATAATCAAATAATGTAATGTATGATAATATACCAGTCACAGGGGGGCATTTTTCTGCAGGACAAATACTTTTACTTTCACTTAAAATACATTTAGCTCATAACACAGCTGTAGTTTTACTGTAAGCTTTTGAATTTAAAACTTTTATCTGTCATGGGAATATTTTGCAGCGTTGCACTGGCACTTAACTCAAGGATGGCTTTAAGTGCTCTAAGAGTAATCAGTAATGGACAGTAATATGTTCCTCTACATAACAATAGCTTCTTCTGCCTTGATAGATTTATCACATAGGGGATTTACGCAGGGTAGAAATTCATCTTTTCTTCCATTCTGACTTCACATGAACTGCGCTGTGACTGAAATTGTTCCAGAGTGGTGATATTCAGCCTTGGTCCTGAGGACTCGGAGGCTGTTTCTCAATACCAGGACAGCCAAGTATGGACTTGAGAAGGATGTTCTTGCCAATTCTCCTTGAAAACACCGTCTGGCAAGATTGCAAGGACAGAGAGCACAGCTGTCAGAGTTTGAGGCATTCTGTTTAGCTGCCTTTGTGCAGGTCTGAATGTCCAGCTTATTTCACTGGTAACAAGAAAACACCATCAACCTGTTTGACTGTGTTCATATTATTTTTATTTGGTTGGTTTTACAGTGCATGTTCTATTGCTTTCCATTAATGTGTATGCTTTTTGTCTTTATTGTGTCTTTTCCCATTTGTAAAAGTGCTGTGTCCTGTAAATAAAAAGATATTAGTGTTTTTCTAGAAATCTGTATAATCACCACTGACAAAGCTACAAACCTCCACAGATGGCCACAGCCTCCTTTTCTAGTTATCTGCAAATAAAATATGCAAACATTCAGCAATTACTGTGTGCCCCCTTTCTTGTCTTTTCAGTAAATACACAATTATTTGAAATGAGGACACACTACATTTAGAGAGTCTCTGCTGCCATCACTCTTGCAGTGACTTCTGGGGCATCAGGGGCAGCTTTCACAAGTCTCAGTTCTGACAGAGCTTTAGTTCAAACAGCCCAACTTTGGGTAAACACTACACAGTGACAGTAAATTCACTGACTGCACCAAGCTGTGTAACTCCTGACTGTATGATGTGTGTTTCAGTATCTAAACACTGATTTCAAGTTAAAAACATTAGACGTAGCTGGTACGTCAAGCAGCTCGCCTCTCCTCTTTTGAACATGAGACTGGAAGAGTTCGGCCTTGAGGACAACTGACTGGGAACATTTTGTGACGTGTGAAACGGATGAATTCGACAATGAACACATCTCGAGAGAATACAGGCCGTCCACAGGAACTTTATTTCTTTGCTGACTCTGCAACAAACCACAAATTACAGGCCGTGTTTCCCTCCTTTTTTTTGTCATTGGAAAACAGCCTGGAGCGCAGTCACTATCTCTTTAAGCTTAAAATTAGTCGGTCTTATTTTTATCTGACTTGTATCGGACTAGGCTAACTAAAACAAGCCTAATTGATTAAAAGCTTAATCTAATCTTTTGGGCAACAGGCCCATGAACTGTAACTCTGCACTGGTCTCATATCAGCAGCATCAGCCTGGGATGGGACACAAATGTTGCCCTTGAGCAAGGCACTGATCGCCCTTTACAGCCAGTCTTGACAGTCTGCAGGCAAAAAAGATCATGAGCAGCAGCCAACATGACGTCACATGACAGCCGTCACCTCAAGTCAGCAACCTGCACCCTAACACACACACATACACACACACACATTGGTGACAGACAGGCTGCGCGCATCCTGTTTCATACGAAGAGGTTTGAAGTGGTCGCGGAGCTGAACCCTGCGCTCAGGTAGGAGCAGCCAATGGGGGCGCAGGGGGCGTGGTCAGAAGCGCGGGGGCGGGGCCGGGCCGGCTCGGGCTCAGCACACCTTCAGATGGAGATGAAGTAGCAGCGACGACAGGAGAGCAGCAGAGCAGCAGCAGCGTCCGAGCCGCGGATCCGGAGCTCTTTTCTTCAGGGGGGACAGGTGACCAGCCGAGAGACCGGCACAGCCGCATCCGCGTCCACCGGAGGAAATTACTGCTCTTTCAGCCCCCCCTCCTCCCTCCTCCTCCTCCTCCTCCCCTACACACCCCGCACATCCTCCGATTGCCACAGTAGATGTTGCTCAACTACATGCATTTCTGATCATCTAAGCCCGGTCCAGCAAGATGGAAAATGCGCACACTAAATCGGCGTCCGAAGTTTTAGACAACTTCGGCGTGAACGAGAACACCGGGCTGACCGTGGAGCAGGTCAGAGTCAATGTGGAGAGATACGGACCGAACGGTGAGTCTCTCTGTGTGTGTGTGTGTGTGTGTGTGTGTGTTAAAATGAGCCGCTCGGTGTTCACGGGCTGGAGGAAACCCGGCTGCTGCCGTCACATCTCACGCTGCTGAGAGTCCTGCGCGTAAAAACGCAGTCGTGCTCCGCGCGGCGCGGTCAGACAGACAGACAGACAGACACACACACGTTCACTCATGCACATGCACCGCATATCACCCTGCGTAAAGGTGGCACATAGAGGAAAG
This sequence comes from Amniataba percoides, assembly GCA_037176925.1. NCBI lineage: Eukaryota > Metazoa > Chordata > Actinopteri > Centrarchiformes > Terapontidae > Amniataba > Amniataba percoides. The sequence goes on from JBAJHX010000067.1 coordinate 4,463,896, forward strand.
TGGGGGGGGTCAGTGCAAATAAACTCGATTCATCAAACTCAGTGGATTCATCCAGAGAGACTTTTTTATTCAGCTCGTCCCCGGAGGCCGCCTCGTGTCAGCTTTCGTTTCAGACTATGTGAAGTCACAGTCTTTCACTGAGCTTTATTCTCATCAAAAGGCAACCTGCAGCAAGTATTGACTCAGTAATGTGTGTTTGTGTGAGAGAGAGAGAGAGAGGACACACATCCCTGGCTGACAGGCAGGGATCAGGAAGTGCAGAGCAGGCAGGCTCAGTGCTGCTGGAGTGGAAGAAGATCAGGTGGTGAAGATAATGAAACAGAAAATCTTGAACAACCTGTTTTCACTTTCAACAGTTGGTTCTCCACATGGCCTATACTTTCCAGCTCAAGTTACAGCACGGCAGGGGCCAGTGGATGTGTCAGGTCCGGTGAAACAGGCCTGTTAGAGTGACAGCCGTCACAGAGCTCACCCCTCCACTGCCAAAATGGCTTCAGTGCAAAGTTACAATTTCTCAGGTGAAAATGTAGCCGGTCGAGCTCGTGGGCCCTCACGCAGACATACGAGGGCCCCCCTGAACTGCTCGCCGTCTTTCACACTCAGCTGGTGTTTGATGAGTATTTTCTCGCAGCGCTTGGACCTGACACCACCACACCTTTCCCTCCTGGCCTGTCATTTGCATGTGTGGCCAAGCTGTGGAGTAGAGCGGCACATTGTGCCAGTCAAACAGTAGCCCTTTTGTTGCAGCCAGCCACTCTACCCAGGGGCTTGTGATGACTTCATGGAAAAAAAGCAACGTCTTGCCACAGATAACATCTCTTTCGCTTTTAGCTGTGAACTTCCTGCCTTGTGCGAGCGTGCTACAGATAAATGCTTGGTGGGAGGGAATACCCTTTCTCCTTTTTAGGGCCCGACTGCATGGGGTCTTCCACTGGAGCTGCTCCTTTAAATGCCAAAAAAGGGGAAAAGTAGCAGTAAATAGGCCTGGGTTTGTTTACCATTTTAGTGCACGTCACTGCAGAGAGATGTACGGCTGCTGAGCGGCTTCTTCCCCTCTGCACACAAACCGCAGACTTTGTAGTTGACTGCAAGGACTCGATGTGAGCCTCGGTGTTTTGTTACAGGCAAGCGTCCATTCAAAGCTGTTTGCGGGTGGCATGCTTACCTCTCTCCCACTGATATGCACACCCCGAGTTTTCACTCTGAGGCACAGTTTGCATGGATCTCATTATCAGCAGGACCATTAACCTAAATCAACATATCCACAAACAGGATCTCTCGCACAGTTAGTGTCTCTCTCTCTGTGTGAGCATGGGAAGGCAAATAGGAGGTGAAACCGTCGTGATCTGCTCCAAGTGCCTGCAGGACACGCTGGGAGGGCGATGTGACATGTTTGACTCAGACATAACACTCCTCCGTAGGACCGGGGAGGGTTCTTTCACGCTCGATCAGGCCTCTGGATCTCTGGGATGGATGAGAGAGTTTAATCACGGCTGCTTTCTATACACATCTGAGGACTGTCTGTTGGCTGTTAGCATGCAATTAAAACACGAGATTGTGTCTCACCTCATTAAATCTATAACTTGGAAGTTGAAAATGTTGTGAAACTGCTCTCAGGTCAGATATTTTGGCCTGGTTATGTTTTTTTTTTCTCTTACATGTGCAACATCCATTCAAACCTAAAGCTTAGGTGCCTCATTAAGCAGCATTTAACAGCAGGATGGCTGAAGTTTGTGCACTTTTTTTCTTATTAGGAGGTTGAACTGATGTGACCTGTTCTTGATGGTATAGTTCCTTTTTTTAGGATGCTCACAGTCACAGGATAGCACATGAAATGTTACCTTTCAACGCCACACTGAGTAATGACAGGTGAGCGGTGTCTGGCTTTATGTCGGCACTTTCATGTGCTGCTACGGTGAAACCCCTGAGCAGCGTCAGAGTTTCTGATCCCTTTCTGAGATGCTGGAAAATGAATTTAGCCGCCACATCTGGACAGCCTTTTCTGCAAAGCTGCAAAAGTCTGTGCTGCAGGAAGGAGGCCGCTGACCTTTCATTCACACCTTTCATTTATGGTCCACCAGAAGCTCTTTTTTTATTTGCAGCTCCAGTCTCTCTCACACACACACTCACGCTAGTAAATTTACTCTTGAGAACTACGAGCACCTCAATTTACAAGACAGTTTATCACTTTCATAGTGAAATAGTTGGTTTTGATGTTGAGGATCTCTCTCTCTCTCTCTCTCTCTCTCTCTCTCTCTCTGTTACACACACACACACTCTCTCTCTCTCTCTGTTACACACACACACACACACACACACACACACACACACACTCTCTCTCTCCTTGTGTGGGTGCACCAAGAATGTTTGTGCTGTTACAGCTTGCGGTGCTTGATGATTGTGTCCTGTGCTCTCACAGTCCTGATTTCAAAGCCACTGTCCGTTCAGTAAAAGGACACATTGTCCTCATGAGCAATCAACTTCTTTGTGTGTGTGTGTGTGTGTGTGTGTGTGTGTGTGTGTGTGTGTGTGTGTGTGTGTATGTGTGTGTGTATGTGTGTGTATGCTGGGAGGAGGTGACATAGACAGCATTTTTTTTTTCAAAGGAGCTGGTGCACAGGTGAGGGACTATCCATGAGGGAGTGTACTCTTCATTTCCTAACTTAATTTAAATCATCGTTTTATGCTATATAATCTCACAAACAACACTATTGAAATTGAAGTTGTTCAGACTTTAAAATATGGAAGTATAGCTGAAAATGGCGTTATTAATCTGAGCATTTCAAATGAAGATCTTTTTACGAGCCTTCAAAATTAGTCTGGGCTGTGTCACCCAACACTCCCTCCAGAGAAGCAGAGGATTACGCAACATTTTCAGGTTAAACAACCTAGCAATGCATGTCATTGCACCATCGCAAATGTCCAGTGTTAAATGCATACGTCACCTTTCAGCCACAAGATGATACAAAAGCTGTCAAGAAACTAAATGGCAGATGACTGGTGCAGATAAGAAGATCAAATCAGCCTTTTCACGTTAGTCAGTGCACTCTCAATAGACCTGTGCTTGTTTTCTAGCAGAAATGCAAAAATCCCTCTGGCACATAAAAGGTGTTTTGTTTTCTGATGCAGTCCCAACGGTCTCTGACGTCGCTGCTTGTGATTATTAGGTGATACCATCCTTAGTAAATTATGCAATCTTACTGCACTCGGGGTTCTGCCACAAAATAATAATTACAACTTCCTCTAGTGGGACCGTCACTGTGTGTTGTTTCTCTTCCTGTTCTGCAACTTGACATGAAAGCAGCCTGACTTCGCTCGCCGCGTTTGAAACACAAGAGGCGTTCTGCTGTTTCCTGCTCCTCCTCCTTCGCGCCAACATGCTCGAGGTTGCACGTTGCAGTACACCCCTCAATCAGGAGTTGTCGGCTTCCACTTTCCCGTCACTTGCTCTGAAAATTGTCCAGTTGAGAGCTGAATTATGGTAACAGTGTTGGAGTTATGTGGGCTGAAACAGGAGAGTTAAGTCCTTGGGGTGTTGAGTCACTTCCTTGTTCTAGTGGGCTCTGTGTGCCTGCCCAGCTGCCTTCAAAGGAGCTGTGATCCTGTTCTAGCTTGTCACTTGTCTTGCCTTCTTCCCTCCCACCTCTGCATCTGTCAGTCACCATCATGCCCTTATGGTGAGATGATGTTGAGTCACCGGGCTCTAACGCGCTGCCGCTGCCTGCTGTGACGTCCCGGCCTGGCCCGCTGAGGAGATGTGATCTCCAACGTGTTTGTCTTTTGAGGACTGAATCTTGTGTACTCAGAGCACAGTGTTTGTCCGCCTTCAGGGCAAACCATAAAATGAGCACGAGGTAATGTAAAGGCCTTCAGAGAGCGATGAGCTGTGTGTACAGTATAACAAGCTGCATGTTAACTTGTGTAACTTCTTTGTGTGATGAAAGTAAATATTTGAAAAGTCATGAGACCGTGTCTGATGGATAAACCAGTTCAAAAACAAGCAATTATGAAGACACCACAGTGTCATACAGAATATTTTTTCTTCTCTTGTTCATTCAGTTTATTATTTTATGGTGAACACTTTTATAATCCCAGATTTTTTGAATTTTTTGAAAACTGAAAACTTAAAAAAAAACACCTTGATATCTTACTTGGTGCATTTTGTTATTATTCTATTTATTCATTTTAAAAAGATACAGAATTTGTGACACCTCAGAATCATTTGTATTTAAAACCAGTGAGAAAGGATGTCAATAAAATTTAAATGATGAAAATTAGGTTGTAATTTAAGTTTAAAATGAGTTATCCCTGATATAAAGTGCTACTTTGCAGAGAAGTGACAATAAAATTACAGAGTAATTCCACTTTTCAAGCCAACATGGCAAAGTTCAAGATATCAGTCTTCTGAGGATTTAAAGGATTAGGACGGGGATGTTCTCTATTTTATTCTGTCATCAAAGGACCAAAAGAAAAATGTATTAGTCTGTTTCTCAGTACTTTCCAACTTCATTATATTTCTGTGGTAAAGCTTTAAAAACAGGTCATGAATATTTACATTAAACAGCTGGACACTTTTTTTTTTTTTTTTTTTTAGCAAATATTAGTAAATATTGTATTTATTTGGGACTATTTTCAGCTGTAGATTTGTTTCTAGTTGGTATTCACAGCTGCTGGGCAGTGGAAATGAGTTGAAATAACCTGAAGTGCCCCAGTTTATTTTTTAACATTTAAAAAAAAAAAAAAGCCAAATTATTTCACAGTTTGAAATTTTCACTCGCTTGAGCGACCTCTGTTACTGCGGGGCTCACGTCAGTAAAGTTGCACTGTACCGGGCATTTGATTGGATAGAAGTGCCGCTCTGGTTTCTAAACCTAGAATAAACCCTATAAATAGCATGGTGTTAACACAGATATTTCGGTCTGCCGTTCGGGGATTGCTGACTATTTTTCACAGCATTCAGCTTCTCCAATTGGCTACTGGGTGGCCGGGTGCCATCCTCCTCGCTAGCCTGTTGGGATGTTCAAAAAATGGCTCTTTGCACAGCTGTGGCCTTAAAGAGGAAGCTTCGAGCCCTGACGAGATATCAGCACTGTGCTAATCACCTCATGCATGTCCTGTTCAGTTGACAGGCCCTTTTCCTTTTTCCTCTGCCACTCACCAGTTTAACTCTCCACACTGTAAACGGTAAAATGTGGCACTTGTTTGGCGTGAGGAGTTTTTTTTTTATCATGGATCTCTTGTGCTATGAACAGTATCACATGTATGCAGTCGAGCACAAATGGATAAAAACACAGATATCTTATATAAAGAATCTATGGTGTGCAAATGAAATTTCCTCAGACTGACCACAATGTGCAGAAGTTAAGAAGAGGCTTTATAGTGAGATAATGTTTGATACTTCTTGTGAAAATCATAAAGAGAGTCAACTCAAATATACAGAGCACTCGCAGGCTGAATGAGAGAAGTGCTGCAGTGTCATTTGAGCGTGTGCTATCCTGTGCAAGATCACAAGGAAAAAAATTTTTTTTTTCCTGACCACAGCCTGATGACATCAGAAACCGACCAGCCAATGAGCAGCCGCGGCAGCCATTGAGCTGGATCTCATGTTGTTCTCTGTCTTAATTGGCTTTAAAAGATAGAATCTCCATTTTGAAACTAATTCTCCTTCTCTGACACGGCCCAGAAGAACTTATCTCAGTGCAGCTTTGACAGCTGATGGCGTTTCCATCTCTGTGTCCGCAGGGTGGAGAGAATTACGGGTTGATCAATTAATCAAACAGCCAGAATCGTATGAACTGAGCAGGACGTCTCATCATTCCTCTCCCCTAACTGCTCTCTCGCTGAAATGAATCCACCCATTTCTTTGTCCTCGGTATGCAAGACTTCACCTGATTCAAAGTCATTTCACCTTGAGTGTCTGGGTGCGTCTACAGGTTTAAAAAATTTATCTAATTTTATTTGGGAAAATGTTGCTGCAGCTGCAGGCTCATCCTGTTGCAGTGAATTGAAAAATGAAAAATGTTTAAGCCATGCAGCGACGTGGTATTACAAAATTAGCTAAAACCTTTCGTGACATTATAGGAATATTTTCCAAATAATTATGAGCACTATAATTCCTCCCTGCAGCTGATGGCCAGTTATTAACTGTGCTGTGCTTTCAGTGAAATAGGAATAATCTACGAATACAGACCACTATTATTTGACTAAGAATACAATATAAACACATTTCTAAAAATGGTTTATCAATTACTTCAGCCATTTATAAAGCTATTAACAGCTGTTCAGACTTTCTGACCAAATAATTGTAGTACATATAACTTGTTCTTTTCCACATTTGTGTCATGACTCAAGAGATGGCGATGTTGGTCCACCAGTTTAGTGCCAACTGAAATATTTACTGTGTCCCCTGACTTTTTTCACCACCAAACTTTTCACTTGTTGTGTAAAACATCTATCTTTTAGTGAAATTTCTCCACGGCTAAGGGATGGGATACCATGAAATTCAGCACAGTCATTTAGGTGTCATTGTGAGAGTGCTGCTGCCTCATGGAGCTGCTGAGGGGACTCTACACTCTTCACCTTGTTTTGTTTGATCCTTGTGTTCGACTGCAGCAGCTTTAATCCAGCGTGAGAGGTTTCCGGGCTGTAAAGGACCGAAGAGTAGCTGCATGTCCGGGCTTCATGTCCTGGTTTCATTATGCTGCAGAGGAGTGATTAGTGACTCGTTATCACTTCCTCCTCTGCTCCCATTCTGATGCTCGGGGTAGCTGTTCAGAGGTCGGCGGGGCTCCCAAAGATAGCTGCTGACACTCACCCACTTGACATGGCTGCGTATGGCTTCCTCAGAGAAGGGAAGCCCTCCACTGACATTTATGTAAATGAAGGAAACACTGACATTATCAGACTGCAGACGTCTCCTCTGCCGTTACCTGCGATGCCTTCAGTGGAGAATGGGCTACATTCATAATTCACATTTGATACGGTTAATGCATTCAGAGCTTTTCCAGTGGGAGAATACATTAGGAGAGTCAGCGGATATAGGAAGCCACAGTATACTATGTCATTAGGGGTTACCATCATTGTATTTATAGGCCTGTTTTACATTCACATGGTGTTTGGATGGAGCGGGATCCTGGGAGCTGGAGCTACTTACTGAAGCAGCACGAGTCTCACTGTACCTGTGCCTCCCTGCTCACACTTAACCAGCTGGCTGCTTGCTGTTCATTTGGAGGAGCGTCTGCTCGCCTGCATGCTACCACACACACTAACTGCGTGCCGACAGGCTGCGGAGGCTAGAGACGAGCCCGTCCACATCAGAATGTGTGTGGGGTTTTTGATGGCTGCAGTCGGCGCGTGCTGCATCAAGGCCTCGCTGATTGCGTAACAGTTATTCTTGGTAAATTTTGACAGACACTGGCACATTACCTCGTGAAACGCCTGTTTTCAAGGAGCCTTCATGAGCCAAGTCGCCATGGTAACTGCTGAAAACTTTCTCATGTTTGTAGTTTACACAGGAGAGCCTGAACTCCAGCTCGTTAATGCTGCTTAACCACACGCAGATGTGATGTTTACTGGGGGTCCTAATAATCTGGGCTGTAATTTGTTAATGGACTCAGTCAGACAAGAAAGAGAAGCGCGGCGATCAGCCCATCATTTGCAGTGCAGATAGAAAGATGGCCAGTTTCCTGCTCGTCTTCCTGACTCTGGACACAGAAAACCAGCTCCCCGCTGTTGTTGGCAACTGTCTCCAGGAAGTGTCTCCCCTCTGCTCCGCGCCACTCGCTTTTCTGCTGCCTGTAAACAAGCTCTTTTATTCATTGTCTGGGCCTGGAGGGAGGGAGGGAGGATGTGGGGGGTGGAGGTGCTGTGGGGACACGGAGAGAGAGACAGAGAGAGAGACAGAGGGAGAGAGACAGACAGAGGGAGGTGAAGTCAGTATTCAGGAATGTGCCTGGGCAAGCCTCGGGTTGACACAGCCCAGATGACTGTGAGGGAATCCTTGGCAGGGGGAAGCCGGGGAACCCCGTTCAACACCTCCAGCCTTTCCCTCCCTCCCTCCCTCCCTCTCCCTCTTGCTCTCTCTTTCCCCTTTCGTCTGTCTTGTCCTTTTAGTCAATCCATCTTTGTCTCCGCCGCTCGAGTCGCAGCCAGCCTGTCTGCCATAAAAACATTATACAACCAGGGAGGCACAGTAATGGGGAAACAGGCTTATGTCAGACTGGTGGAGCATGGAAAACAGCAGAACCCACTTCTCCACATTTCTGCCGCTGCTGCTGGCAGAGTGCAGCCAAAAGTCCCCCGTGAGTTCAACCGTGTCCAGCCTGAACTCTGAAAACCCTCCAGACAACCAGTTCGAAAAGCTCTTCACGGTGACTCATCAGCTATTATTACACAGGCTGAGGATGGTCGTGCTCGGAGCTGAGGCGACCTTTGCGCAGGGGTCAGTGATCCCAAGAAGGCTGTTTTCTGACAGATTATGCAAAAAAAAAAGTCATCATATCATAGGCAAGTCTGACTGGAGGTCTCATCAAATCAAAGTTCAGGGCTTTATTGCTTCTTTAAGAACTTCTGTGCGATTTAATAGCTTGTTGGTGCTGCTACAGTCCATTCCGCTCCCCCTGGTTTTATTACAAACCGAATTAAGAAAGTTATTCCGCCTCAGACAACTTTTTCATCTTGTTTGCTCAGATTGCTTTCACTGTCTTTCGTGGGATGACTCCAGAAAAGTCCTGATGAGAAATAATCGCTCATCCTGCCAGCGGCATGTGTAATGCGAGTGGCTGCAGGCCTGTTTTTGGAAGGAGGCTGCGGCCTGACGTTATGTCCCCTCCTCCCTCCAGCTTCCCTCTCCACAGGGTCACGTTTGATACTCGTGTAGCGTGGTCTGGTCAAAACACGCAGAGAAACACGAGGTTTCCACCACCTAAAAGGGGAAAAGCCAGTTTTCCAGAAAGAAATCATGAGAAAACCAGGACTTTAATGGGAGACAAATGCACCAAATCGAGCAGAAAATTTTCAGATCAGATGTAGGTTTTCATCACTGCTCAAGTTCTTCAAAAGCGCTGGAAGATTTTTTTTTTTTTATGATGGAACGTTTGGGTTGAAGCTTTGCGTTGGACTTGATGAGGACCTGACAAACGCAGTGACTAAGCACGCCTGTGTCTCTTCGTGGTGACACTGATCAACAGTACTTGTCAATTGGAGAGTTTTTAGAATATGACTGATGTGTTTTCTACTCACACCAGTGACTCATACGTGTGGTGGGTGTTGTGTTCTGGTAATCAAATCAGATGGGATAAGATGCTCAAAATGCCCCCAAAAAGCTTTTCTTTTCAAACGATCGTTGAAAAGTGCCAAGATGATGCGAAGGAAAAAGCTCTTGGTGTTTTGATTCTTTGGTTTGTTGTTGTGGGAGCCTCCCCATATACTGAGGCAAAATGTGGGGGTTTATCTCCCTGATGGCTGAGAAGTAAAGTCCAGCAATTTAGAGACTGAGGCTGCAGCATGAACGTCAAAGACTTCACCACAGTTCTGATCGAGACATTTACCTGGACAGGTTAACAAAAGTTCCCTTTATTCTAAAAGTCATTTCAGACATGGCTCCAAATGTAGATTGTTTTCATTATTTAGTCTTTCATTATTGTTCTTTTTTTCAGTTCACTGAAAGAAATTTTCAACTGGTTGAAAATAAAAAAAAACGAAGAGCCAGAAGTGAAGTGAAATGATTAGTTCTGGTCCGGCTAACAATCCAGGCTGAAACACTTTAAACCAATATAAGATGGCTAAACTAAATAAAGATTCTCACATTTGAAACGCTGGAACCAACAAATGTTCAGTCATCAGTCGTTGCAGCACTACTTATTGGTTTGTTTGAACAAAGTTTTAGAGGTATTTCAGAAAAATGCAGTTGGTACATCATCAAACTTTTAGCACCACAGAAGCAGCATAACCTGTTTGTAATCCGATTTATTTTTTAAATATTAGTTTAAATTGAGTTGGGAGATTTTAGAGCTGTTATTAGTTAGTTATTTAGGTGGTCAGTTACTCAATTGGCAGAAAAATTGCAAGATATATAAATGTATAATTTCAGAAATTTCTTCATGTACAAAAGACAAAAATTATGTTTCCATTCTTTGAAATGTAAATATTTGCTGTTTTTCTTAGTCCTCTATAATAATTTTGGACTTTTTAATTTTTTTTCAGAGAAAAAACATGGTCCTGTCAGATTGAACAAACTCTTAATTAAGACAGATTCATTAGAAATGGAAGAATCAGTTGCATTCTTAAAGATTTATTAAAGCTTACAAGAACAAATGTGAAGATGCATTGAAAATACTGTTTGTGTTATGAAGAAATATAATCTGACATAACAATGTAACATATGAGAAGACGCTCTCCTTCCACTTCACTGAAGATATACCAAATCCCATCAGTGACCTTTACAAGAGCTGAAGATTAGCAATCACACTGGTATCACAGGCCTTGGTTAGGTCTTATGAAGCTGCTTGTTATTACAGTATCTGTGTGGAGTCATTACACAGCTGAAATGATTGTGCCGACCACAGGCTGCACTGAAAGCACTGACAGTGGAATTTAAAACATCCTGAGCTGAGAATCCATAAAGGATCATTTATCTCAATAGCATACCCCAGACTTGTATCGTTACTGACTTGAATAACTAGCAATCCAGCAGCAGTCGTAATAATCCTCAGCTTGAAAACAACAGTGTTGCTGTTCTGCTCTCCTGCACCGAACGTTTTATCACCATAAGCACGCAGAACGACTCTGCAGGACAATTTGTACGTGTCCGTGCATCTCAAAATCATTCTGAGTTCATCAAATGTATTAACTGCTCTTTGTCTCTCTCCTCCACCCTCCACCCCAACCCTCTCCTCTCTCTCCGGCCCCGCCAACTTGATTCTTTTACAACCGACGTGGTGTGACATCCACAGAGCTCCCAGCTGAAGAAGGTAAATATTGATTTTTCCAGCGAGCTGCAATCCTCCTCCCTTTACTACCTGATTAAGTGTCTCAAGCCAGGATCTATTCTTTTCTGTAGACTGAGAGCTAAACTTTGGGAGTGTACACCACAGAAGCTTTCCTCCCTTGCAAACACACACCGCAACTCCTCTGAAAATACAGAGAAAGTATTTCTTTACAGCTGCTTATCAGTACTGTCAATCTACTCATCAATGTCAACTCATCTTATAGATCCTTTTCACACGTATATATATATATATATATATGCTTAGCCCTCTCTGAGTCCATACAGTGGAAGCCTCTAACCTGAAGTTGAGCATAATGCATAAAGGTGTGTAATGTGTTATTTGTCTTTGCATATTTCAGGGAAGTCCCTGTGGGAGCTGGTGGTGGAGCAGTTTGAAGACCTCCTGGTCAGGATCCTGCTGCTCGCCGCCTGTGTCTCCTTTGTAAGTACACAGCTAATTAAAATGCCAGTGGCCTTTGTCTTATTTGTTCTTGATTCTCAGATGTACCCCAACGGGATTTGAGACCCAAATTGGACATTGGCCAGGAAATTGCCACCTAATAGACTGCTCCATTAGCTTTAGGCAGCTTTATTCCCTTGTTAGAGTGCTGCTCAGCCCAGTTAGTGGTCCCTGTCCGTGTGGAAACTTGTGTATTAAAGGCTTTTCCAGGCAGTGTTGATATGGTTTCAGTGAGGGGAACAGGCAGTGCGCTCCTGCCCAAGTGGAAACAAACCCATCAATCAAAGCTCCCTCTGCTGCAGCGCCTCAAACTGTGACCCTGGTCGCAGTCCGAGGGTGGTGAAGGTTGGAGAGGGGTGGGGTAGGGGAATCCTGACTGCATAATAACTTTTTTTCCATCTATTACAGCACGTCCCCGGTGTCTCGGGGTGGAATTGCTGTAGCTATTTCTGAAAGTAGGAAAGTTGCTCTAAAAATGTATATGACACGACGTATCTCCTCCAACTGCTCTGCTGCTAGTGTGGCCGGGAGAGCAGGCGTGGGCTGGGACTGCGGGACTCGCTCTTCCACATGTAAATCAGGCTCTCCTTACTTTAAAAAGGTTGTTTATAGTGGAACATGGCCCCCGTTCCACTGCGACACAAACCCTAATGCTTTACAGTATCATCGCTGCCTGAAGTGGTTTGAGCTCTGTCACTGCAGTGAGCTTTCTTGTTATCTGCTCTGACTCAAAATCACAAATATTTTACACTCCAGAGCAGCTGTCCTTTATGGCGTTAACTTGCAGGGCTTGTCTGTTGACGAATGATATTCCTGTAGTGCTCTTATGACCTTTCCTATTGGTCCCATGTTTTGTATGTCTCCAGTATAAGGTAGAGTGAAAGTTAAACCTTAGTCTGGTACTCATTTGTCTGTTATTTTGAATATATTCAAATTGAGATGATTAGACTCCCCTGCTCCCTTTGCATGACACGAGAGTGAAGCTTATTATCAGACAAAACAGGTCAGGCAAGGTTACTTTAATAATGTTGATGACAATAAATTTCCAGCAAAAAATAAAGGTCCTTCTAATTCTCAAACTAACCAGTGAGCTGTATCTTTAACAGTTCCTCAGAATTATCGAGACATTTTCTTATTTGTTTTCATAGTTTATCTCTTTCCAGTTTGCTGAAGCTCCAGGCTGATAACCAGCCAACACTCTGGTAGGGGTTTAACGGAGCACAAAGCCACGTTGGCCACCTGAAACAATCAGCGCACTTCCTCCCTTTGAGCCGAAGGAAGAACGAGGGCTGATCTTTTATTTGGTTTTCCACGTCACTGCATGAATTCAGGCTGATGTTGGGGAGTTCAAGTGAGCACAGGAGTGGCCTCAAAAAGTCAAGTGACAGATGAATCATGAATGACTGTTTACTGTGCAGTTTTATTTAGGTGACCTTAAGGGTGTTTTTTTTTCCCTGATCAATTTGATATGAATAAAATGTGTTTTTCCATTTTGCTTAGCGCTGTGTGATGTTCCAAAACTCTGGAGACGTTCACTTATAATGGGCCATCTGTCGGCGTGTGTCTCAGTGTTCAGTTATGCGTGTGGGGTGTGAGGAGTGCAGCGTTTAAAGTCGTAAGGAGAGGTTTGTTTTGACGAAAACCCGACATTGAATTTGAGCTTAATTTTGCCTCAGATTGCCAAACGCAAGCGGCTCTATTTCCCCCAGATCCCCTCAATGAGCTCCACCACCCAAAAGAAAGCCTACTCATCTCTCCATTTAAGCAGGAGTTGGGTATTCAAACCCCTCTCTGAATGTGTGCTGATTGTGTGGAGTGTTTTTTGAACCGTCGTCAGTCAGAGGACTGGCATTGTTGCCCTTCAATCTCTCAGTTAGAGGCACAATTTACCGTCCCCAATGATGTGGAATGATGAGCTATCGACCAGGCTCCGGCTGCCATGATGTACACTCTAGTGCTCAATGCAGGGAATATACTCTTTTTATCTTTGATGAGCCCCATCAGACCGTGGTCCACTTTATCTCTCCCCCTCTCTGTCTCTGCTGCCTTATTTCAGTTTCTATACTTTCAATTATGATGGAAACATAACCGCTCCTTCTGTTAGGACCTCCTAAAGATGTGATGTGTTGCCTATTAGAACAGCTAGCATTGAGTAAATGCCATCTCTGACAGTTTTGCAGAGTACATTAGTATTCAGCTGTCATCATTATTATATCTGGCTATAGAGAAGTGGCTCTTAAGATGTCAGTTAAACAGTAAGGTCAAAAATACTTTACATAATTCATTTTCAGAGGAGATGTTTGACTAGAAAAATGAATTTAATGTTTGTGAAACATTTCACATTTCTCTCTGTCTCTCAACATGAAGGTAAACGTGCATATGATTTTTCTTTCACTTCACCTTCTTTATCTGTTGACTGTCTGTCATTCAGACCAAACAAACCTTGTGTTCTGGTGCACAGTCCTCTGAAAAGACACTGCACCAAAGAAAGAATTAGATCTCACCAAATCCTCATGCAAATGTTAATTTGTGTGTGATTTTCCTACCATCCAAGAGCTTTGGTGTACTAAACCCTGCTGCAAAATACGCTCCTGCAGAGCTGGCCATCATAAGAATGACAGTGGTTAAAATTAGCCCAGTTCATCCAGAGTAATCCTAATGATTTTATTTCCCCACTGATCTAATTTCCTGCAAGATTTAATTTATTTTTATTGCCCTTGTCATTGAAGGCATCATCCTGCTGCTCTCGGCTACCCAACAGAGACTAGAAAGAGTTAGTCAGTTTCTTTTATTGAGATTTTTTCCTGAATGATTTTGAAATATTACCCTTCATTTGTTTTTAATTTAGTTAAACCATTTTTATGAACATGATTGAACTTGTAGATATGAATAACCCCTTAGACAACCCCTTAGGTTGACAGAAAAAATGCATGGGATATTAAAGTTTTTAAAAAGTAATGCACTCCTGCTGAATGTGAGAAATGTTAGCCTCTCTGGTGTTTTCACTCTTCAGTATCTCGTTCTTGCAGCCATTTCTAATCTAAAATATTTGCAGCCTCTGACTGTATTTACTGCTGAGACACGGATCCTCTGGCTGTGTCCCAGCCTTTCTGTTTCGAGTGCTGGGGTTGTGAGTAGAGGAGGCCATGGGTGGTTCACTCCTGATGTCAGATACACTTTATCACCTGTTCTTGGCTGTGGAGGTCAAAGGGTTACCGCAGAATGTGAATCAGTCAGTCGTAACCAGAGGTGTTTGTACCCCAGAGAGTATAGTATCTGCAGCTGCCAGGAACTTCAGTTCATAGAAAGATTATAGTGGAGCTCGACTCATTTGAAGAAAAAAAAATATGTACATGATGATATATGCATCAACATATCAAATTAGCTTAAACATCTGAAAACTGTGTGCTGCAATCAAGAGTACTTGAAAAAAGAAGAGAAGTCTTCACAAACAGCTGAAATAGGAAAGTTAATGGATACATTTGTCCCACACCAAATCACAATCACACTGACTTATTACTGAAAAATAATATCCACCTGTTAAACTCTGCACATTACAGCTAACAGTATTATCTGCATTGTGTGTGTGTATATAATCTATATACATTAATAATAATAATAATAATAATAATAATAATAATAATAATAATAATAATAATAATAATAATAGTTTTATTATGTATATTTTATGACAATATTTTATTTTCTGACTTTAGTTTATTATTTATTTTTAGGTTTACCTTTTTTGTTTTTTTTTGTCTAAATATTTTTGAGCATTATTCATTATTTAATGTATTTAATTTCCAGCAACTACTCTATGTAATTGCTGTGCAACAATAAAGAATGAATCTTTTGCATAACCGGTTGTGTTAAATGACATCCAGCCAGAGATGCAGCTCCTCTGTCCAAATACCATTCTACTTTTTTTTCCTCCACACTTTCCTGTAACAACATTCAAGCATCTTTCTCCCAAACATGTTTCAAACAAGCAAGCATTCACTGAAAATGTATTTAACTGGTTTACAGTGCGACTTAATGAGTTACAGTACAGAATGTCTGCTCAGGTTATGTGTGTTTTGTTCATCTAGGTGTTGGCTCTGTTTGAGGAGGGAGAGGAAACAACCACCGCCTTTGTTGAGCCCATTGTCATTCTCCTTATCCTCATCGCCAACGCTGTTATCGGGGTCTGGCAGGTGAGACGCACTCTTCAGCCCGTGTCTGTGTAAAGGGTTAATAAAGTACACATGAATAATACCGTTTCTTTTCGCAAGGTGCTGACATGGTTGTAAAAGCAAACAACGGTTAATTAGACCATAAAGTCAAAAAGTATTATCCCGGCCACCAGCTGTTGCAGGATACAAAGATTCACCTTGAGTGTCTTCTGATCTGCGAGTTCTACTCACACTAACACCGTGTGCTAAAACAAATATGTCCAAATGGCAAATGGCAATGGCAAAAAAAAAAAAATCAAATGTATTCATTTAAAGCCCAAAATCACAAACATTGTTTGCCTCAGAGGGCTTTACAATCTGTACAGTTGTGAC
>JBAJHX010000067.1:4479986-4508128 GCA_037176925.1 Amniataba percoides
GAAACCTGAGGAAGAGCCACAGATGAGGGATCCCTCTCCCTGGGATGGACAGACGTGCAATAGATGCCACATGTACACATGTAATGGCACATTGCATTAGGATGAGGCTGTGGCCGGTAGAGTCTGTGCGTCAAGTCAAAACATAAACAAACGACAGCAGTCATGCAAAATGCCTTCTCAGTTCATTTGTGTTTAACAGGAAGCAGGATTTTTTGATGCAAACATAAAAAAAGTGAGAGTGGCCGTCCATTAACAGTATTTCATTGCTCTGAGTTTCTGCTCACTCCAACTCCTCAAAGAGTAACCAAAATGTCCCCACACACACACACACACACACACACACACACACACACACACACACACACACACTTATTTATTGCGAAACATCAATTTACCAAAAATGAAAAAACTATTTTTTGCTTTTCTCCGTCTCTTTTCACAGGAGCGTAACGCCGAGAATGCCATTGAGGCTCTGAAAGAGTACGAACCAGAGATGGGAAAGGTGTACCGCATGAACCGCAAGGCTGTCCAGAGGATCAAAGCCAGAGACATCGTCCCAGGAGACATTGTGGAGGTGGCAGGTAAGCTGCCGCCAAAACTCTGACTGTCACTCGCTGAGGCTAATTTATGCTTTGTGTACCTCCAGAGGACTCTCACTGCTGTCACCAGGCTGCCTGTATGCTGCCGCTGCCACCGACATCCTCAGGAACACACGCACACGCACACACACATACACACTCGCACTCCCTCTGCCACCCATTCATGAGTCTGGAAACACTATTGGAATATCTCAAGCGGGATTACATAAGAGTCTTTTCTCTAGATGTGCAGGTGCCAGGTCTGCTACCCGCTTGTGTCTGTTTGTGTGTGTGTGAGGTTCTGTGTAAGTGGCTGTGGTCACCCCTTGTATTTAAGGCCCAGTTTAATTTTCCACAGCTTTCCCCCGCTTCCCCTCGCTTTCCATGCTCTCAGTCTCACCACCTGGACGCTGCTGGATGTTTGTCAGCTCCTCACTCACACTCCCCCGCGTTACATGTACACACACACACACACACACACACACACACACACACACGATTCCCCTGCTGTAAACTCGCCCATGTGTGGGCAGGTTCATCTAAAAATAGTCTTGTTGTCACTCTGGTTCCCGAACATCTGTGTGTGCCAGAGTTGATGTGCAGTGCGAGAGATCACTTCTTCACCATCAACATGACCAGCTTTGAGAGTGTAAGCCCCGAGTTTGCACGGCTAGCGACTCGCCCCTGCTCTGCTCAGCAGTGATGCAGTGATGAGGGAGTGCTCGGTGTGTGTGTGTGTGTGTTTGAGAGAGAGCAAGATCACAGCATTCATTCATAATCACAGCACGGAGAAGCAAGGAGAGGGATTGTACATGCTGCGCTGGTTACAGTCAAGTCTCTGTGCTTTTCGATTTCAGCACAAGGTTTCAAAAATGAAAATTAAATCATCCATCCAAGCAGCTATAACTGAGACTGCCCCCCTCAAATGTATTAGATTGTTTCCTCTGCCTTTTACTGCAAGTCTAGTTTAGATGACTTGCATGACGTACCGTGTGTGGGTGTGTGCGTGTGTGTGTGTGTGACGGGTAGCACTTCCTTGGAATTTGGGCTTGTTATAGCCGGTGTCCTCGATCACACATGCAGTATGTGCGCACACAGCCAGACGCAGGCAAGCCCACACAGGTAGCAAACACACCAAAATGACTCTACTCAACCCCCACCTACCACCACTGCCATCACAGTCACTGTCAACACCGACGGTGTCACCATGACAACGCTCCATGCTCCTCTCGGCTCATCCGTGTGACGCTGTGACAAAGTTCACGAGGGGTTGAGGTTTTAACGACACCTGTGATGACAGTGTGGAGCAGAGGCTGATATGACTTAAAATGAACCATCTGCTGTTTGAGTAAGGATTTGATGTTATTGCTGGCTGTCAGCAGCTGCTGGTGGATCCGGGTTGGTTGTCCCATTGTGGGGAAAGAAAAGGAAGGGTGGGAGCAACAACACTGACTTTTTTTTTCATGTTCAGTGTTGTTTTATTATTTTTCTGTTGATAGCTGAAGATTATCTGACAACTAAACTGGTAAAACAAAAATAAGATAAGATCTTAGAAATGCACCTGAAGTTGAAGCTTATCCACTTTTTATTCATAGAGTAGTACCTTTATTAGCCTGACATTATAAATATCAATATATTATTAATGATCATGATTATATTTATATAACAGTTGTGATAACTGAGAAAAGCATTTAACATTCGTATTGGTCTTTAGTTGGTCTTGTGCACTTCAGTGCCACATATGGAAAAGAAGATGAGAATATTTTCTGTTGATGGCTGAATTTAGACATAAGTGCAGAAAATATTTATATCAAAGTTAACTCTAAGAAGAGGCATGATCGTGGTGTTGTAGACTTTGCTGCATTTTTGTAAAAATATACAGTCGTATATTAGGCGCTTGGTTCTGTCTGACATATTGTTGTTGCTTAGCAGTTTTAAACAGCAATAAACAGCTGAGGTAGGTGCTGCGCCACGTTCTCCTCTCACTTAGAAAAAGTGTGTCAGGGATCCTCAAGCACACCCTTCTGACTGAAACATGTTAGGGATATGGTGACAAAGACAACAAATTCATATTTTCTTTTCCTCCACTGATTTCCCAGGTTTTCCTGCACTCCAGATTAGCCGGTGGTTGTTCCATGGGAACCTGATGTGAAGGGGGGTAAAATAAACTGTGTGGAGGTATCGGAAAAGGACACTGTTGACCACAAGTGCCTTTGAGGAGAGAAAAGAACATAAATATATTTACTCCAGTTTCCACCGCTGCTGCCGCCCGCCTGCCTTCTTGTAGGTACATAGCCGGCGATGCCAGCCACGGTTACGACACAGTTGTGATTTGCGCCTCCACTGGAACTTTCCTGGGTTTTTTAAGCGGAGTGACTGCAGCGGTCAGGCTGTCAGGAACTCCTAGAGGGTTTACACAGGGCCTGAAGAGATGGAAACCCGCGCCGGGCCGTTCCCAGTAACGAGTCACAGTTACTGCGCGTGAATGAAGACCTCTTTGCCAGTGTATTATGTAAGACACATTTTCTTAGGAGTCCAGTTTTACCAAATGGAGGGAGATCTCTGTCTGGCCAAACCAGCTGACCTCCTCATTTGTTTTCATCAAACGTGCACATGCTGCCTTCTAATTTGTTCGTGAATTCTGTTTTTTTTTTTTCATACCTTTTTTGATACTCAAATGACTAAAAATAACACTCCGGCAAAATTCAGATCTTTCTGATATTTAAAAGACGGCTAATCTGAACTGAGTGCGGCTCTATTAGAATATAAATTTCTCTTCTAGCAGATGGAGAGTGTCTGTGGGAGGCCGTGGCAGAAAGTGGAGGTAGTGGAGGTCGATAGGGGAGCAGGAGTCTGTGGGTAGGCGTTTGAAAAGCCTCTCTTTCCTGCCCTCGGCCAGTCCTGCTACAGTGAACCTGTAGCCCCCAGCCATCTCCCACACAAACACATCACACACTTCTCTCCCCCTCCACCTCTCCCACTCCTGTTCTCTCACTACCCATGGGTGTCAGACGGAGAAACGTAGAGAGATGCAGACATGGAAGTTCAGGCTTTTCAGCTCTCTCTCTCTCCTTCTCTCTCTCTCTCTCTCTCTCTCTCTCTCTCTCTCTCACCATATCTGTCCCGTCAGGAAAGAGGCTGTAAAAAATTCCCCTTGAGTCTCAGAGAAATTGAGAAAGATCAAGAAATCAACATTCGGAAACTTATCAGCGTGAAAGCTCTTTGAAAAGTTTTCACCGTGAAGTGTGCTACAGATGACATGCCACCTGTTGAGTGTCTTTCAGGATGCCAACGAGGGAAAGCAGGAATTCAACAAGATGTCCAGCCTGGTTCGTGTCGAAAAGCCTCGGTCGATTCTCGTTTTTGTCGTGATTAACGCTGAGAGGCGCTGACGGCTGAGGACCTTGAGTTGGCATTAATGAGACACTTATTACACAAAGTAATGATCAGGTCTTTCTTTCCTTCTCTGCCGTGCCGGAAAGAAACAAGCGAAGAATATTACATCTGTCTGGAGTGTTTGGGGCAATTTGCCACTCCTCTGCTCTGAGATCATTGTCACTCACTGAATCAAATGATCCATTTTTTTCACAAGCCAGCTCTGTCCTGCTATTATTAAAATATTTCCATTAAATGTTCATTGTCAGGCTCAGACAAAGAGGAAGCAATAACCATTTTGTTTGGGGGCACTGGATACTTATGCTCCTGCTATGAAAAAGTTTAATATGCAGGCCTAATAAAGCGACGGAACGACTGTGGTGGAGGAGATGAAATGTGTTTTGGAGATTCGCTGCAGGCTTCATCTGTAGTTTGTGTCTGACACGTGTAAAGAGGTGGTACAGAGAGAGCCGCAGAGAGTGAAGAGTGAGCCAAAGGGAGGAGGGTGGTGATCGATCATTTTAAAACGGCAATGTGACGCCGCCCAGATTATATCGAGCCATTGTTTACCTGCAGCCTGAGCTTGGGCTGAACCCGCCGGTGTTTCTTTGCTGAAGGATCACAGGCTGTTTGAACACAGGCTTTTGATAGGGAGTAACTGAGCGTTCACTTACTGCTACACAGGGACTTTCCTGAAGGCTCCAACACAAGTAAATCCTTCAGAGGGAAGACGTCTGACTAGTACATCTTGTCCTCTTCACTGTTCTCTTCCCTGTGCTACTTTCCCTGCGTGGCTCTAGTCGGTCCACCTCTTTTGTCCAGACTGAAATATCTCAACATTTCTTTGATGGATTGCTGCGAAATTCTGTGCAGAAATTTGTGGTCCCCAGAGGATGAAGTCTCATTACTTTACCAATCCCCTGACGTTTCCCCCGGTGCGGCGTGCACGTTGATATTTGTGGTTCAGAGTGAAAAATGAGACCTTTTGGATGGGTTGCCACTCAGTTTGTGAGATATCTCGAGAGGATAAATTCTAATGACTCTGGTGATCCTGTGACATTTTCTTATGTGCCACCAGGAGGTCAAGGTTTTCACTTATTCAGTGAAACAGCTCAAAAGGTGCAAAAAAACAAAACTTGTCCAGGCAATTATGGTTCCCAGATGATGTACTGTAATGACTTTTATGAGCCTCTGACTTCGAGCTAAATGTCTCGTCCAACAACTGGACAGATTGATGTGAAATGTACTACAGATATTTAAGCTCAAAAGTGGATAAATAGTAATTATTTGATAGGCGCATTACCTCTCAGGGGATTATCATAAACCAACAATCAACATTTGTCTTTTGTTAGATACTTTTGTTTGTGACTACATACCTGTAAAAGTAATTTCATCACTATGCACTTGTTGGGTGTTGGGCCTGATGATGATTGGCAAATGTTACCATGATAACACATTTAATAATGATAGTGAATGAGCACCAGCATGTCATTGTGAATAAGTGCAGCCTCACGGAGCAGCTCTTGGGTTGTATTCTTGTTGAGTTAAAACAGACTTGTTAATATTATAGTATTACATATGTGGTGATCTTTGAATCATGCTTTGTTGTGTTTTGTTTGTTTGTTTTGTGTTAGTTGGTGACAAGGTGCCTGCTGACATCAGAGTGACATCTATAAAGTCCACCACGCTGCGAGTGGACCAGTCCATCCTCACAGGTATTTCTCATCAGACACCAAACGATCTTCAGTGCTCTCACGTAATTCAGTGCACCAGATTGCATCTTTATTGAAAGACCCAAGGTTATAAGTGTTTCACAATTATTGTCTCTGTGATATTGCCTGTGATTGTACTTTCTACTTTTTTTGTGCTGTGAGTGTAACTTTTTTCAGCTCTGTGACTGCCGACACATCCCATTCTTAGACTAATACCTGTCGCACCCAGAGATCTAATCCTGTACCATTGTGTCACCCACTCTTTTCTTCAGGGGAGTCCGTGTCCGTCATCAAACACACTGACCCTGTTCCTGACCCCAGAGCCGTCAACCAAGACAAAAAGAACATGCTGTTTTCTGTAAGCACATCCCCCTGCAGCTTGCTGAGTCATGTTTATCTTCTGCCTTCATGTCAGGAACTGATGTCTTTATAGACTGAGCTTGACAAAGCTGACTTTTAGTCCCATATTAGTGCACTTCTCAGAAAGATGATCTTTTTATTTTATTTTTACTTTTTATGATTCATTGCGCAGTTTGATGGAAACCAAATGATTTTATAACCGATTTGTTCTGAGAGATGAAAATAAAGCCACAGCAATATTACACTTGTTAAAAAAAAAATTCTGCCTCCCACCGCACACTCATTCCTCTCTCTTTGTTTCTCAGGGTACAAACATTGCTGCGGGCCGTGCCATAGGTGTTGTTGTCGCCACCGGCGTCTCCACAGAGATTGGTAAGATCCGTAATCAGATGGCGTCTACAGAACAAGAGAAGACGCCGCTGCAGCAGAAGCTGGATGAGTTTGGCCAGCAGCTCTCAAAGGTCATCTCCTTGATCTGTGTGGCTGTGTGGGTCATCAACATCGGCCACTTCGGAGACCCCGTCCATGGCGGCTCTTGGGTCAGAGGGGCTATTTATTACTTCAAGATTGCCGTCGCCCTGGCTGTGGCGGCCATCCCAGAGGGCCTGCCCGCTGTCATCACCACCTGCCTAGCCCTCGGCACGCGTCGCATGGCCAAGAAGAACGCCATCGTCCGCAGCCTGCCCTCAGTAGAGACCCTGGGCTGCACCTCTGTTATCTGCTCCGACAAGACGGGCACCCTCACCACCAACCAGATGTCTGTGTGCAGAGTAAGTGTTGGGAAATGTTGGTTTGAATGTGAGGATCTGATGGAGTGCTTCATTTCTTTAACTCAGGGTCTGGAAAGTAAATACCCCTAGGATTCAGTTTCATTTGACACGTCATGAAAAGCTTCTGGTAACATGGGGGTGAATTCGCAGTTAATCCATCCGAGAAAATCATCTCTGTTTTCCTTTTTATTCTTTTTCTATTCATGCAAGTGGGGCATGGAGGAGGGATGGAAAAATCATTGTGGTGCTGTAATGTTTACCTCCGTTTGGCAGGTTTTAGATAGCTGCTGGTGGAGTAGTGCGAGCTGGCATGACCCAGCAGCACCCAGAGCGCTACAGTATACCACCAGATCAGCTCACACATGCACAGGGAAGGTTTCCAAAATGTCACATCGCCTGAACAAACACAACGCTCACATCCATATCCTGAACTGTCCTGTAGGTTCCAGCATGTCAATGCTGTGTATATATAATTACATTTCATTAGACAATAAACCCAGAAAGATTTTATCCACAACTATTCACAAGCAGTCCTGTAGCACACAGCCTCACCCTTTCCTTTGTCTGTTAGTATGTGTGTGCGTGTGTGTTGCTCGCTAGCCGTCTTTGCTCCAAGCACAGAGTAAATGCCAGCTCTTCTGTTTGTCTTGGCTCCTGTTGAGGCCTCCAGCTACACACACACACACACACACACACATACACACTACACACTCACAAGCACACACACACCTAATCTCAGTTAACACCTCTTGTCCTTACATTCTCCATCTCACCTCTCACCTCAGCTAATGACCTCAGAGGTATTGGCCAGTATGAGGCACGAAAGCCATGTTTAGACAAGACTAGTGTCATTGAACAGGGTTGGCAGCTTGTCCAGTGTTTCCAATAGGAAACCTGGACATCATGCAATAGGTAACTGATTACTGAAAGTTGGGTTATTACTAATGGGTAATAACTATCTGGATGATTGTTAATAGTCATTCATTAATCACAAAGCACTGATGTAGAAGGTAACAGACTTTCCCACAATCTGAGCATAAACTTAGCATTTGACTCATCAGAAGGTTTCAATAGGTTCAACAGGTTTATTAAAAAACACTTTGAAGTCTAAAGCGCAGGTCTTCTCAGGTGTCAAAAGCCCTCTTACTAAGTGATCTTTTCCAGACCCAAGAGTTGTCCCAAGGATAATCAGTCCAAAATACAGTTGATCCAGACATTCAACAACAGAGAGAGAACAACACGAACAGCAGCTCTGTGAGCCATCAATTAACAAGCAGCTGTAGTTAGAAAAACTCTAATGTAATCATGTCCCAAAAATGAATGTGAAGTTGTAGAAACTTAATTTCAAAAGTCATTTGTTTATTTGCATGAAAGGCTAATTTATAGAAATCATCAAAAGGCCTATTTTCTCCTCCTGCTCCAACAGTCAGACAGTCTGTAGGGGAAGTAACAGAAGATAATCATTTTCTAACCAAGTTAATTTCTCTGAAAACTCATAAGCATAAATCTTTTCCGTTAGATGCTGGTTTCTAGTCCTTGTGATGATGACTCATGGTGTGATCAGAGCTGACCCTGTGAGCTCTCTGATGCTGAGCACAGATACATTATTCCATCGATCCACAGAGACCCTACCAGACCTGATTAGACTGGTCCAACTCTGGCTCCAGATGGGATTTTGGTTCCACAGGACCTGTAAGGACCACAGATAGAATTGTTTTTACCCCTTCTCAACCACAAAGCACACCCACAGCAGTGGAATGCATTCTGGGTTGGTGCGCATGTATGAGACATGGCGGGGTACTGGTAAATGCTAAAAACATGGTTTTCAAAGTCATCTATTCGGGATATTGAGACTGTACTGAGGGCAGAAGCTGATTGTCCTGCAGACTGGATGTCGTGCTTTGTCGCCGTTGGGAAAAGTGAGGAGAAGAAACTAAGGAGGACGGAGAAAAATATCTTAATTTCTGTATGATCCTCTCTGTCTGTGTGTGCGTGTGCATTTTATGTTCCTGCTGCTTCAAAATGGAGTTAGCTCTCGCCGTATAAACGCCCCTCCTTCTCCTCGCTCCCTGAGATGACGTGGAGTGTCTGCGTGATTAATGCGTAGCTGCAGGGAGTTCCCTCTAGCAGGAGGGACACGGAGGAGTGATCTCACCGCAGCTCTGAAACCCTCCCAGACAGAAAGAGAGCGAGGCAGGCTGACGCTGGTAAATATTGACCTTCTGCTTCCACCTATACTCCCTGGCCTGCTGCTCTCAGCTCTCTGGTGAGAGATAAGAGGGCACATACACACTCAAAAAGAATGATCAAACTTCCGCTTTGCAGTTTTTTGTTTTTTTTTTTAATCATCCTGGTGTTTCCTGGTGATAGTATTTTTCATGACGGCTTACCTTTTTGTGTTCGTTGTGTGCTTTGACCACAGTGCCTGTTCCGTTTTTATGTTTTTTGTACATCAGGGTTTAAATGGCCACATTAATGTTTGCTCATTCAGGCGTATCCATCTGTGCTTACTCTTGGTCCGGCCCTGATAGCACCATGTGCTCCCTTGCCTCGGGGGTATCCCCATATCCGCAGGATTTGCAGGGATTCCCTTCTGTGTCCTGACACTGAACTTCCCCTTTCCCATCGCACACACACACACGCACGCATAAAAAGGGTTACTCGCATTAATCCCCACTAAGAGGCTCAGAGGAAGTGAGCAGAAAAGAACAAACTTGTGCCACTACCACTGAGTCACATGGATCACACTGTGCCGTGTTTCCCTGGAGACCAACGATAGTGAAGGAAAAGTGACCACGGATGAAACAGCATCCTTGTTTTATTCTGTAGGCCCTGCTCAGTGTGTGCCACACATGCTTTTGAGGAAGTTATCAGCTCTCTAAATAGACATTGTTGATTTGATATAGAACAGTGGAACATAGAGTACCGAGCCTTTGTGAAATGAAGAATCGAGCCGAGCGGCGAAGCTCACGGTTCCTTAAAGAGGGACGTGTTTTCCAGAATGAAGTGGAAAATTTGCTGAACAAAAATAATAATGTGGTAGGCCAGGGAGAAATTTGATGGTAGTTCCTGGATACGTTTTAAACCCAGGCTCCCTTCGCTGCTGAGGGATTGGCTGTTAATTATGAGGCAGAGATGGAATAAAGCTGTCAAAAAACGCAGTAATTTACAAATAGCTAACTTACAGTATCCAGTGTGGCTTTTTTTATATTACATTTAGTCGTGGTTGATTTGGTCACTCCTGGTAAAAGCAAGTGTGGTTGACAGTACAGTGAACACTACAGCTGTGTTGCCAGACCTACAACAGGAGGACAACTATTTTATTTGTTTACTGTGCAGCCAAACAAACTCATATTATTGTTTTTCTTTCATACAACAGTGCCAAATAAAGATCTATCATTTATTAGCTCACTGTGGCTCAATGCAAAATTTAAATGGATCAACTGTCAAAAATGCAGAAAATAACCACATTTTGCATTTTTGACAAACTTTTCCAGCCGTTGTTAGCCTCTGTGACTAATGTGTTTTTTGTTACTGCGCCATAATTTTTCACCAGCTGTGCTTTCTGTGAATCCCTCATGCATAGATAGGCAACTTGAGTCTCTAATTACAGAATGTAAGTCAATTTAGTGGCTATTGCTGAAAAGATACAGACCATAAATAGCATCAAAATGGGGTCTTTGATTTTATGGCGGTCTTGAGGACTATAACTTTAAAAGCACACTCTGGTATAGTGACAGTAATCATCTTTTTATACCACTGTTGTTCACACATTTTGTGTCAAAACTATATTTTTTATTATCAAAACCACTCATCACAGAGAGTCTAACAGTTTGTACAGGTGAATGAAACTCATGAATCTACGACTTCAGATCTTCATCTCAATCATGCAGCTGTTTGTGGATGTAAAAGAAACAAAATGTCAACACTGTTGATGTCAAAATTTACAAATGTAAAATTGCTGTTTTCACAAAGGCTATAATCTCACAGAGGCTATAATCATGATTCAGTATGACAGTTATTTATAACCGACTTTCATCTTGTCCAGACTAGACTGCATCAGTAGACTAAATGTAGTAACCCTGTTGCCGCAGAGAGTTGTTAAGGAATAATTACTCCATTAAAAGGCTAACCCGTACCTTTTAGACTCATGTGCCAGAGGACACAACAGCTACGTCTCATCTGAAGTCTGCCATCGATTTTGTGTTCCTTTTTTAAATGGGTGGGTCCTGGTCAGTCAGCGACTCACACACACACACACTCTCACACACACAGGAATCTAAACTAGTTAAACCAAATAGCCGCTTCATTAATTCTTCAATCAGTCAGATTTAATGGAGTTTCAAACGGAGTGAAGCTAGGTCATAGAGGTATTTTCACTGTGTGTGTGTGTGTGTGTGTGTGTGTTTACTGTTTGCTGAATTTAAGTTTGAGGTTGTTTAATAAAAAAGAAGAATATTAATGAAGAAATGGAGGACAGGAGCAATGTGAAAGTGTGTTTGCCATTCAATAGTTGTTACGTTGCAGAGAGGCCTTGGGCTGTGAATGGTGTTGTATCTCATTCTTATAAAAAAACCAGCCACAGCACTGCCTGCTTGTTTTTATCGATATATTAGTATTACCAGTGCGTAGTGAACCGCCCTTCCTGGGGGGATTTCAGGAGCAAGATTTGCCAACAAAGCAGCCAACAAAGCAAATCCTTGGACAGCTCTGGGACTCCAGCTCTCTCTCCTTCCTCCTCTGACTTTGTTTTCCAGCAGTTGACTGGAGCGTGTATGGCAGTGTGAGTGACCGATGAAGCCTTACATCAAGACACGTGAGCGGCGCCGCTCCCGTGTTGCCTGCGTGTTTAGAAACGCTAAACAGACGGAAAGAGGTGCTAGTACAGCGGCTGCTGCACAAACTGGTCTTCAGTGGGTGGAACAGGGGGGATTTCTTAAGTCCTGGTCACAGTTTGAACTCCACTTCTCTGCTGACCTTTTTTTCCCCAGTACTTCCTGTTTACAGCCACTATTTGATTTTCATAATGCTTTACAATCTATTATTTATGTGGAGTAAGTTCAGAATCATTGCTCTTTTGTTACACGAGATGCAGCCGTCACTGTTTGTCTGAAGTGTGTTTTGACACCATGGGGCTATGTGTGAATTGGAAGATGTCGCCATGGCAGTAAATCACTTCTGGCAATTTGACTGCTCAAGATGTTCTAATGTACAATTTCCAGGTCGGCATGCTGTGAGAACAAAGGTGTTACATTAGCTCTGTGCCCACACCTCAGAGCTGCCCATTAAAACCAGTTGGCATTAAAAATGAAACATTTGGTGATCCATTTCTTAGAGCATAGTTTTCATCTTAACCTTTCAACTAAAAATACGTAAAAATAAAACATTCTCCTGTAAAAGTTGAATTAATAAGCAATAAAAGTTTATGGTGGCTAATACGCTCTAACATTAGCAAACTTTAGGAAGACACTGCTGTGCAACATTACTGAATTTCTACACTGACATTAAGGCTTCTGCTACTTCTGCTACTGTGACTCTGTTTTAGCATTTATTATTATTCCATAATTGTTGCGCATGTCCACAGAGACCACTGTAAAAAAGTCACATTGTCCAACTTTAGTCACTTATAAAGGGCACTTTTTTCCCCACAGAATGACCTTATATGTATGAATTTGTATTTATGTTTATAAGAGTTAAACTTCATGATCGCAGTTAAGAGGAAATGTGTGTGTGTGGATCTGGACAAATTGAACCTGCTGGAGTGTGGAGAGTAAAGAAATACTTATTTATTTTCTGTGGTCAGTACGGTAACTGTCTATTCTGATGAGCTGACTGACCGCCTCTTGTTTGTGTTTGCCCCCCCCCCCCTCCTCTCCAGATGTTCGTCGCTGACAAGGTGGAAGATTCAAGCTGCAGCCTTCACGAGTTCTCCATAACCGGCTCTACATATGCCCCTGAGGGACAAATGTGAGTGTGTGTTTTCAAATTGAGTTAAAGTATTTTACACAAAAGTCACATTTTATTTTATCATGTTGAAATGCTGACTTTTCAAAACCAAGGTCTAGTAAAAATAGATGTGGCCGAGCAAACTGTGATGTGGTCTGTGGTCCAAGCTTTGTTACATCACTGCTAATGATTCCCAAAAAACATCTCGAGCTGTGATTTATGCGTTGCTATGGCAATTTCTGCTATAGCCAGGGAAATAGTTAGTCCTGGATGCTTCTGTTGCATATTATGTGTGCATGTTACATTGAATAAGAATACATTCATCCTAACAGTCTCTCAAAATGATATAAAGTGAGTTAAAGTGCAGCGTAAAGTTCGGCTGAACAAAGTGTGAGGTTTTCTTTTGTGTGGTCATTTTCATCTCCACCCTGTCATCTTAGTAAGTGTGTGTGTGTGGAGGATTATAGGTAGGTGGCTGGTCATTAGGTAGGAGAAGGTCTCTGCAGTTAGCTGTGTATACATGTTGTTTATTTTGCTGTTTGGTGAGTACAGCACTCTGACTCTGCTCGAACCTGTCGATTTCATAACAGCAGAGTGTGGGTTATTGTGTGTGGGAGCTTCGCTAGCAACGGCTCCAGTCTCTACTGGGAAGGGATCCATGGTTGTCATGCAATCAGCACGGCTTGTCAGGAACACGCACGCACACACACACACACACACACACACACACACACACACACACACACACACACTGTTTACTACTTTACAACCACTGCTTCTTCAGTCAACTTTGGAATGCTAAACTAGTGAATGCCTTCCCTGCTCATACATATTGATGAGGTTACTGTGTCGGAGGTGTAGCGAACTGTGAAGTGGTTTTCACTTGTGTTTTGCTGTTGCGAGTGACATTTGTGTGTGTGTGTGTGTGTGTGATTGTGTGTGTGTGTGTGTGTGTGTGTGTGATTGTGTGTGTATTTTCCTTACAGACTGAAAGGAGACAGGCCCATCCAGTGTGGGGACTATGATGGACTTTTGGAGTTGGCCACCGTGTGCTCCATGTGCAACGACTCTTCACTGGACTACAATGAGGTCATTAACACAGGCACACACACATATACAGATAATTACATAGTTTACATTCAATTCAAAATAAACCCATCTGTAACATACTGTGTTGTGTGAGCCAGGATTAGGGTTCTGGATAAAATGTCTGTGTGCATTTACAGTAAGGACATTTACACTGCCATAAAAGGTAGAACTCACTACAGAGAGCTTTCTTTTCTTCAGCTGAGCTAATTTTATTCCAATGTATGATCTTTTTCTCTGATTTGGATTGCTTTTCTCACCTCTTTGTCATCACCATGGTATCGTGGTAACCATGCTGAGGAGAGGCCAGGGATAAGGCACTTCTCAGCTCCCGCGTATCCTCCCAAGCTAACAGTTTCTGTTCTCGTAAATGGCCGTTTTGCCACCAGTTTTGTACGTTTTTGAATAAAGAGCTTGAATGTGAGATCAAAGGGTGCTAAACCGGGAGATGGAGAAGGGGGGCAGAGCAGCCGAAATGCTGGAAGGGAGCGAGGTGTTTTATTGCCGTCTTTGTCCAGTCGCACAAACAAATGATGTGTGGTGCACTATTACTGCTTCATCTCACCTACTCTACATCTCAGCTGGCAGGGGCACGCGCTTAAAACACTTGGCGTGCATGACTCAACGTTTGTGGAGGTGACTGACCCACAGATCGGCTCAGGAGTCATTTTGCAAAGAGGCTCGTTCACATATAACAAAGGAGACAGTGTTGGGGCAGAAGGCTGTTTCTCCTCAGATCTGATTTAAAATGTGGGATTATAAAATGTTCTGGATTTAATGATTTAATTTCTGTTTCAACATTGCTCTTCAAATGCTTTCTGTATCGCTCAGCCTCTGAGAGACACTTCCAACAAACATGTGCTTGATGTGCTTCTGTTCTCTCGTAGGCCAAAGGGGTTTATGAGAAGGTGGGTGAAGCCACAGAGACGGCTCTCACCACCTTGGTGGAGAAGATGAACGTCTTCAAGACTGACCTGTCCGGGCTCAGCAAGGTGGAACGTGCAGGCTGCTGCAACTCGGTAAGCTTAATGTGGAGATATGTTTGACCCTACAGTGTGACATTTGTCTGCCATTAAAGGGAGCTCCGCTGAGTTTTAAAAAAAATTGAAGCCTTTTTCCATTTCCAGATGATAAATTGAGACCACAAATTAGGAAATGTAGCTTGCTTGAACAACAGGCTTATCTGCTGCAGGCTCTCAGCATGAATATGGCAATGAGCCTGTAATTACTCTGCTCATTACGCCATACTGTACGTTGGAGCGACATCATGACCTGGTGTGCTTCATATTTGTACCAGATGATATTTAACATTTATGTATTGTTTTATCCAGACTGACTAGTAATGAATCAACAGGTCAAGGCTCAGTCTTTTACTCTGGAACTATTTAATATAGCACAAGGCTGTTGATAGACACATATGTTTGACTTCAGGGAGTGAACCTGCGATTGTTTAGTTATGAGTTTAAAACGTCAGCAACAAATATATTTCAAATGTAATTTACAACAGCTGTAAAGACAGCAGGTCTGCCTGCTTCATCGCTTTTTAGTTCAGGTCAGTTTTGCACAAATCTTATCAAGAATTAAGTGCTTGATCTCATTTACGACGATGTCCGGTCAGCATGGAAAGTTGAGTCGGTGCCTGACAGTGTATTTCTCTGTGTCTGAACCAATGGATCCCTCAGCACATGTTGGTGCTGACGGGCCTGTCATCCACTGTCCTGAAGTCAGTCACCTCTGGTGCCAAGCCTTTTCACTCCGCTATAGATAAAGGTCATTAAATCCCTGTTGGTACCTCTTTCAGGAAAACTGAAGCTCGTCAGTGACAAACGTGAGTCTCAGATGAAATGAACAGAGGAGAAAGCAGAAGTCTGAGTGAATGATTTCTGGTTTTAATTTAATCCTCTGAATAGGCCCATTGCACCTGATAATGAACAGATCTTAGATAAGATGACCTTAACTTTTCCAAACCTCTGCTGGGCATACAAAGCTATGAAACAGAAGAGAGGTTGGGAGAATAATTCTGAGACAAACTCCCATTGCTCTCCCAGTTTGACGGAGAGGAGCAGTTTGTCATATTGACAGATTTCAGGACATCCGTCAGTTGTTTGAGGTCCCCCGACAGGTCGTACGTCACAGCCCTCTGGCTGCACAGAAGACATGATCAGTTCTAATGTGGGATCAACACAGACTCTGATCTAGGGGGACACCTACTGGTAGAACAAGACCTCACACTAAATGCAGATGATGCCGTATTTGAGGAAGAAGGATGTTTTGTCTGTTGTACACAGACATCTGAAGCAGCAGCCAGACAAAGGTGCGGTGCTTGGTCCAAAGTGTCACCCTTCAGCTGTCAGTAGCTAAGCCAAAGCTTTCAGTCACCCACGGCTGCCTGCCTGACAGCTGTCCGCCAATACAGCTACTTAGCTCGATCTCTGGCTTTTTGTCACTTTCTGACTCTTTTTCTTCTCCTTCTCCTTCTTCTTTGTCATTTCCACTTTTTTTTCCTCACT
The DNA here is from genome assembly GCA_037176925.1 of Amniataba percoides. Taxonomy (NCBI): domain Eukaryota; kingdom Metazoa; phylum Chordata; class Actinopteri; order Centrarchiformes; family Terapontidae; genus Amniataba; species Amniataba percoides. Next base: position 4,496,324 of record JBAJHX010000067.1, read on the forward strand.
CATTGTCATCCCTCAGGTGATCAGGCAGTTGATGAAGAAGGAGTTCACTCTGGAGTTCTCTCGTGACCGCAAGTCCATGTCCGTGTACTGCACCCCTGTCAAGCCGGGCTCCCAGAGCAAGATGTTCATCAAGGCATGAATGAATAATGCAGCCACAAATGCACAGATGTACTCCTCTTCACTTCCATTAGTCGGCATTGATGACTGGTGTTCCTCTCTTGTGTCAATGAAATTCCTCCTCACAGGGCGCTCCAGAGAGTGTGATTGAGCGGTGTCAGTACCTGCGTGTGGGAACAGCGAAGGTGCCGCTGACAGCAGCCCTGCGAGACCAGCTGCTGTCTAAGATCAGGGACTGGGGGACAGGCAGGGACACACTGCGCTGCCTGGCACTGGCAACCCATGACACCCCGCCACGCAAAGAGGACATGGACCTGGAGAATTCCAGCAAGTTTGCAGAGTACGAGGTATGGCAGAGGACCATGTCAACATCAAATTTTTAGCTCCAAATAGGCACCCATTTAACCCCTTGATTCGCCCACGAATGTGCCTCTTTTGTCAAGCTGCTAAAAGACAAAAATATTGATATATGAATGTGAGTGAATATGAATTTGTGTCTTCATATGGGGGACACATGAAGTGAAACATAAAACATACTGTTCAGTCTTCCAAGTCTTTATTTTTTTGTTATTTGTTTTATTAAAGATGTAATTGAGATTTTGAACTAACTTTTCTCTCATCTGGAACAGATCTGTGAAGTTACTGTTTCCCTACACTGCATTAATTAATGAGCTTTGGACGTCCTTGTAGGCAGTTTTTCTGTTACCTTTGGACAGAAAAACGTTCCCCTTGTTTCCACTTTTTATGCTGAGCTAAGCCAACTGTGTCCTCACTTCAGTTTCATACTTACAGACATACAGACAGCTGAGAGAGATGGGACTTGTATTTATCATCTCATCTAAATCAGCAAGAAAGAAAATGAAGACATTCCCTAAAATGTTGAATTATTCCTTTAATGTGCACTTTCTTGCTATTCATCTTTTGTTTGAACCACAGTAGGATAAGTAATGTGTTTCAGCAGCAAAATAAACAACAAAAGATTTGAATTCTGAGGAACTGCAGTGAGATTTAGTTTTTAGATATGGTTCTGTACGACCTAATCCCCTTCTCTCTTTTCTTTTTCTTTATCTCTGTTTCCATTCAGTTGGGCCTCACGTTTGTTGGCTGTGTGGGCATGCTCGACCCGCCCAGGAAAGAGGTGATCGGTTCAGTGAAACTCTGCAACGAGGCAGGGATTCGTGTTATCATGATCACAGGAGACAACAAGGGCACGGCTGTGGCCATCTGCAGGCGAATTGGCATCTTCGGCGAGGAGGAGGACGTGACGGGGAAGGCCTACACCGGCCGCGAGTTTGACGATCTCCCGCCGGAGGCCCAGAGAGAAGCCGTCAAGCGGGCGCGATGCTTCGCCCGCGTGGAGCCGGCGCACAAGTCTAAGATCGTTGGCTACCTGCAGTCGTTCGATGAGATTACCGCCATGGTGAGGAGAAGAGATGACGCAATTTGCTCTAATGAGTCCTCACAGTGCACATCTCCACTTTTTCTTCCTCCCGCCCTGCACTGCCTTCCACCCTCCTCCAACTATTACACTTTTCTCTCCATCATACAAATCTATAAATTGTGCATTTCCTGCATCATATATTACTTTCAGCTTGATGCAAGAAAAAAAATGCTGTTTTGTTCCTCTCTCTCCTGAATAGCTTGTGGAAAATGCTCGAGGAGAGGCCAGCGAGGCGTGACGTGTTTCAGGTCTCTCTGAGGCTGCTCTCTCAGACACTGCTATCAAAAGCTGTCATCTCTTGCCCGCTCTGCTGCTTCCTATCTGACACACGTCTCAGAAGAGGGGTTGATCCAAGGGGAGGATGGGAGGGAGGGAGAAAACAATATCACCATTTGCCTGCCAGACTAACTCCAGCGTTCACAGCCGTCCAAAGCTGCTTTGGGCCCTGCCATGACAGATTAATATATCTCACTTGCTCAGCTTTAGCTTAATCCTGTCTGAATCTGAAACGATAATGAGACTTTGCGTAATGAGATGGCAGCTGGTTTTCAAACATTGTTAGCTTGTTAGACCCAGCTCTGTTTAAAGAATGAGCTTTCCAAGGAATAAAATGTGGATTCAGTACTTTAAAAAAAGAAGAAGTCGAGGCAAGAATAGTGACAAAAATTTCGACTTTGTTTCTGCTGTCACATTTAATCCACCACACAGCAGTGCTCGATTCATAACAAAGAACTTATTTGGTCTTTTATCCTCTATTGAGGTTTGCTCAGCTCTCTGCTCCAGAAAATATTTCTCCTTACTTGAAGCCAGTTTCTAATATCACTGCAGTGTCCACAAAGTCTGCTTCTGTTTACATGAATGCTGCAGCCTCAGAGAGACATTCTTATTGAAGATATGGGTCTTGGTGTTTTAGCCTTTTATGGAAGAAATGTTTTGGAATTGTTTAAACAATCAAGGATTCAAACCTTTGAGTCAGGTTTCCAGATCCATCAGTGATCAGTGACACGAGTCAGTCTTTCCTGGTCACAGACAGGAGACGGTGTGAACGACGCCCCGGCCCTGAAGAAAGCAGAGATCGGCATCGCCATGGGCTCCGGCACTGCGGTGGCCAAGTCGGCGTCTGAGATGGTGCTGTCTGATGACAACTTCTCCACCATAGTGGCTGCCGTGGAGGAGGGCCGAGCCATCTACAACAACATGAAGCAGTTCATCAGATACCTCATCTCCTCCAACGTGGGAGAGGTCGTGTGGTGAGGAACAGAATCGTGCTCGGGTACTTGACTTCACCTTCAGTCTGACTTACTCCGCTGATGTTTGTGTGTCCTCTCACTGTCCGTCTCCAGCATCTTCCTGACGGCCATCCTGGGTCTCCCCGAGGCCCTGATTCCAGTCCAGCTCCTGTGGGTCAACCTGGTGACCGATGGGCTGCCTGCCACCGCCCTGGGCTTCAACCCCCCAGACCTGGACATCATGGACAAACCTCCCCGCAACCCCAAGGAGCCTCTCATTTCTGGCTGGCTCTTCTTCAGATATCTGGCCATTGGAGGTAATATTAGCCCCAACCTCAACAAACTACTGTGACTCGAGTCAGAGTACAGACTATTGAAATTCAGAGTCATTGTAGTGTTTGCTTATGGATAAGCATTTTCAGTATTTAGAAATAAAATAACATGGTGGAGATCAGTAAAATTACTCTGTAGAGGTGAATTTTCCAAAACCTTTTTTACAGTCAACACTAACTAGCTTACATGACAACTAAATCTGGTATAAAAATCTAACCTTTACCAGATGGTATATGTCTTCTTTTTTTTTTTTTTTTTTTTTTTTTTTTTACAACTTTTGCCTAAAATTCTGTCAATACAAGATTTGATTTTAAGCATCATTTATAAACCATGCAGGATCAGGAAAAGGGTCTTTGCATGCCTGTTTTGATTTTATTTTTCTCTAAAATATCATCAAGGGTAACACCTTTATGCTTTTTCCATCCAACGCCATTAATATCCCACTGAGTGCCGCAGGCCACTCTAAACTCACATCAGTCTGATCATCAAATTAACCAGAAATATGCAGCAGTGATGTGAGCTGTTTAACCTTAAAAGAGGTGTTTCTCCCTCGCAAGTTTTAGTGCAGAACCATCCACAGCCCTCTTAAAATCCAGAGCTTTGATCTGATCACTACACCCAAATATCTGATGATAAAGTCAGAGGCAACTCAGAATATTGAATTTTTTCCACCTGTCTTTTTTCTGACATCAAACAGCATCTGGTGTATACATACTGCATGTCTCTGACTGTGTCTCCTATAGGTTATGTGGGTCTTGGAACAGTGGGTGCTGCCACATGGTGGTACCTGTTTGATGAAGACGGTCCACAAGTGTCTTTCTATCAGCTGGTGAGTTGCAAATCACTGTTCTGCTCAGTCTACCCTTGTTTATTTGCTCACATCCTCAGATTACTGTTAGTCTTTTTTCTGATATATTTTGATATGTAAGCCCCTCCCACACTGTCCCTGCTCTTTGTAGACACAGTCAAATGTGGAGATCCCATCAGAGTACAGAAATAGACAGGGAAGTAAGACCCATGTGGTTTGATTGCACATGTGGGAAGGAGGCCAAGGTTGTGCAGCTGTTCCTCCATCAGATCTGAGCTCCATCAAACCAGGTCGCAGAGGTCCTGGTGACATCCCGCTGACACACAAGCAGGCTCAGTCTCACACACACACACACACCAACTTCTGTCTGTCTCTCTCTCCTTACAGAGACACTTCATGCAGTGTACTGAAGAGAACCCCATGTTCAAGGACATAGACTGTGAGGTGTTTGAGTCCCGTTACCCCACGACCATGGCCCTGTCCGTGCTGGTCACTATTGAAATGTTCAACGCTCTCAACAGGTCAGTCGTCCTCTGCTGCGATGTGTTAATGTCACGGCTGCCAGATTCTTATTAAAAAGAAGACACTGTTATCCAACAAGACAGCACCGCCTTTGAGAAAGACTCACACAGCCGTGTGGGTTTCCATGCCAGAAAAACACATCCATCTCAGACATCAGCTCCTTTCACTGCTGTAGGACCTCATGTTCCTGTTTATAATGGGCTATATTTTAGATTCTGCCTTGAATTTGGCAAAAGCATCAAGTTTAGCCACACATCTTAAGAAATGGAATAATGCTTATTTGGGGAGGCAGAAAATAAAAGGAACAGTGGTATGAAGGGAAAAGTCCTCGTGTTTTTGCCAGGATTGCTCATGGAGCAAGTCTGTCAGTAGCTCCCTATAGAAACACATGCTAATGTCTCATTTAGGAAAGAATCTGAGAAAGGGAAGGTTCAAATAAAGAGCTGCCCCACCAATGAAAACACTGTCCCGAGTCCAGACAGTCAGTGAAACCGACAGAGGGGACACAAGTGCACGTGGTTACTTTCCTCCTTATAAGGATGATGCAGTTTTACATTTGATTGATTGCAAAGAAGTTCTAATTAAATTAAATTAAATTAAATTCTTATGTAGTTGTACTTTTCTTCCAGGGAATTTATGGAACTCCTTTAATCTTAATAACATGAAAAAATAACTTCCATGGAATTTCTTAATGTCAACATGTTTTGATCTGTATAACTTCTCTCCCCCAGTTTGTCAGAGAACCAATCTCTGGTCAGGATGCCTCCCTGGGTCAATATCTGGCTGCTGGGAGCCATCATCCTCTCTCTCTCCCTTCACTTCTTGATCCTCTACGTTGAGCCTCTGCCGGTGAGTGCTCACAGATGGGACATGTATGACTGTCAGTGAGCCTACTCTCCATCTATGGGCCGTTCATCATAATATGTGTAGTACTTGAAATGCCAGACAGCCTTTTGGCAGATTTTCTTGATTCACCACTTGCTGACACAAGTGTTGCTTCAATTCCTCTTTAAAATACTGCAACTTGTGAAGATACATACAAATACACAAAACACAAGCAAATGGCAGATGCATTTAACTAAATGGGCAATGTATGTGTATCATAATACAAGAATATAGAATTGTCTATTTGCTATAATACAAATAGACAAATGCTGCACATCACACAGTACATGAGTAGAAAAAAGTTTTCATGGGTCACTAACTATAGAGAGTGTACTCATTTCTTTTTTAAACTTTTTTAAACAGTGAAACTTGTTGTTTTGTTTGGTCACTTCTTTCTGTTGTGTTTTGTGCAATTGCAGCATTCCTGTATGTTTTTGTGTTTTCTGTATTTTGCACTGCCTATTTTAAACTGATTTTATTGGTTTTCATCAGGGAAAAATAAATTCCGTCATTTACCAGAAGCTACTCTACATAATAAACAGATATACACAAATGCATGCATGTCTTGGACATATTGCAAGAGAAAAGAGATTACAGGAAATCTGTGATCCATCCAAGCATTTCTACCTCCAGTCAACATCTATGCAGCATTTTTATCTGTGTTTGGTAGTGTTTTCTAACTTTGCAGCATTTTTTTCCCTAAATGCTAAATACTTTCCATGTGTTGTCAAGTTGGTCAAGATGTTTCCTTTGTTTGCTTGTTTGTTGTCTTAAGTTGCTTCATCGCACAGTGCCTACTGTCTCTTCAGGTGCATAATTAGGAGAGTTCTTGACTTGTCCATTTGCTCTGTCCCTCAGTTGATCTTCCAGGTGACCCCACTGCGATGGTCGCAGTGGATTGTGGTCCTAAAGATTTCCATCCCAGTCATCCTCCTGGATGAGGCACTCAAGTATATGTCCAGGAACCATCTAGAAGGTATGTTGATACTCGTTGGTCCACCTTCCTAATGAATCTGGAGTCTGAAATATTTAAAGTTGATCAAGTATATTCAACTGACAAGTCTCCTCTGCTCTTTTTTTTCTCTCCTGCATTTCTAACTCAGCCTAAATTCTTTTTATCTCACCTTCTGTGAAAAGGTACTCTATTTCCAACCTCTTCAATCCTTCTTCTCTCTCCAGTAGAAACTCCCAGCTTTAGACTGATCACACTAATAACTACTTGTTCTAAATTGTGTTTTTTATTTTCCCTGGCAGGTGACGAGGAGAAGAAATATCGGAGGAGATGGCAGCTGAACTAAGACCTCTCCCTCAACACACTCACACACTTAGACACACGCCTACCCTCTTCCCTTTATGAGCTAGGAACCTTTTCTCTCCCCTGTCCTCGTTCCCCACTCCTGCATGTCCAACAGACCACCACTAGAAATGAGCAGGGCTTGCATGAGAACGGGCGTGCAAGACAGAGAGCATGTGTGTTCCTGCGGAGCATGGCTTTGTACGAGTGTGTGAGTGAGTGAGCACTGTGTGTGTGTGTGAGAGAGAGAGAGAGAGAGAGAGAGAAAAGGCAGATGCAGGCCTGTCTTTATAGTTGCGAGAGCGAGAAACAACTGCAGGAAAAAAAGAAGAAATCTGCCCAGGGCTCTGCTTTTTTAAAGATTTCTGCTCATCTGTTTTTGGTTTTTTTTTGACTGTACAGTTCAAACATAGTGGTGCGGTAACTGGACTTTGGGGAGGAAAGGAGAGGGAGGACAGGGGAACGGAGGTTGGTAATACTGGGTGGGAGGGGGGGTTGAAATTAGCACAGAGACCGAAAGAGAGTCTGAGAGGCTTGCCATGGAGAAGAGACCGGTGAACATCTGGCAAAGGACGAGCATCAGCAGGAATGTGGAAGGTGTAAACGGCGGGTTCTCGAGGCGGCAAAACCAGAGTGTAGAGAGTCCATTGTATCTGTGTGTGTGTGTGTGTGTGTGTGCGCGCGTGTGTGTCCACTAAAACATTATCTGGAGGTACTGCCCAGGCTCCTGCCATCCACACTACTGGCACTGAATCCCAGCCAGCTCTGCAGTGGCACGGCCTCGTCAGCACAACCCAACTGTATCTCTGGCCAGTTTGTCACGGCGCCGCTTTTTATCTTTACTCCTCACCACACACAGAGTCTGACTCCTGTCCATCGTGTTTTATGCAGAATCCTTTTTTTTCCCCCTTGTCCTGCTCTCTCTGTCTCTCTTTCTCGCTCTCTGTCTGGGAGGCAGCTGTGGGCCCGGGGTCGAGATGTTATCGGGCTCTCGAGTTAGGGTGTGGAGATGTTGCTCCACCTGAAGGTGTGAATAGCTTTATGCTGCTTGGCCGCTTCCTTCGGCTCTTAATTCGAGAAGCTGAGGTCAGCTCACAAACATGGTAAAAATAAAAAAAAAAAAAATAGATAAACGAAATAAAAATGTCAAACCGCAACCAAACCAGCATATCAGTAGTGTAGTTGTCAGCCAGTCCACCCAGCTGGTCCCGTTCTGCCTCACTTTAATGTCCATCTGCTGCGCTGCCATTGGAGTTTTAGCTGTCAAATATCTAAATTAAAGCTTGAACAACAGCATGGCGCTCCATGAAATCGTGTGCAGAATGATTGTCCTGGAGCATCATATTGTTGCTCTACCTTTTTAATGTATTCACTTATTTCTAACTCTGCACCAGCGCTAAGGTGTGTGTGTGCATATAGCCTTACTTGAAGTAATTAGTCTAATTTGACCTGACGATGATGTAGTTAAAGTAAGTTAAGGATTGGCTAAATGAAACTGCTTGATCTTCTTAGTCTCACTTGCTCATGAATCCTTTATATATTTAGCACATTTGACATCCATGCCTTATACAGCCCACTGCACCTCCACATTGAATATGTGGTCGAAATGAATGTGTTTCTGAGAGCCTTTAATTACCTTTATATCCGCCGCCACCACTCTCACTCATACGTGCTCTGACAGTGATGTTCACTCTGATCACCTGAGGTCTTAAAGACTCTGAATGTCCACCTGGTCTGAGGCATGTTTAATAGGAAAAACCCTTTATGTTGTGCTTTGTTCGCTGCTCCCTCAGCTCCTCCTGCTCTCTCAATGCTTTAGCGACTCACTTGGGTATTGTTTTATAATGACTAAATAGTAATGTATTTGACTGAATGAACCCGCAGGGTTTGGATTGTGTCTTTAAGTCTTAATTATGGGTTTTGTGTTGGGGCCCTGGTGTTCTGCGGACTGGGTCAGCGGTGTGTTTGGTCTCCTGTTGCTTCCACACAGGATGGAGGAGAGTGTGCACATAAAAAAAAAAAAAAACAACTTCAAATCAGTTTAATAAAACAATGTTTCAAATACAGAGCTCTTCAAGGCAACTGTTGCCTGGTGAAGATCTCTGTGATGCTAAAAAAATAATAAGTGGGAATTATTGACACACTGTGCAAATCTTTCTTTTTTTCCTTCCTATTCTTGCTTCCAGGCCGTATTTCAACAAGTGCGACTGGTTTCTTCAGTGTGACATAGATCATGGGGTAGAAAGGAAAATCCATCCTTAAACTCTTCAACATTAGTGACCAGTCTGCTAATGCTCCCAGGACTGACTACAGTTGTGTATTTATCTACTTTGTTGCTTGGTGATGTTTTTCTTTTTCATACTCCAGAGGATAATTAGCTGAAGCTCGATGGCGTGACATCATGGAGTTCAGATATTTCCATAAGCTCTCTGGGGTCATCCTTGGAAATGTGCAGCAGGAAATCACTCTCTTAAGTTGTCGAAACGAATTGAGGGACTGAGAAGCTGATTAAAACGCGTCACCAGACAACAAAACGGCTTTGAACATCACAGCAGCATGACTTATGTGAGGAGATTTAAGGGTGGAATATTCCTTCTAATCACATAGCACAAGCTGATTGTACTTTCCATGAAACGGCTGTTATGTTTATTAAGGTTTTTCTTCCACCACCACAAGAATGTGGCACCTCTGTCCAGACCAGCAGACCACCTGTCCCCGTCCCAGGTCTCCATAGCTCTGTAACATGCTGGCACTCTGGCCACCAGGCACTATAGGTCTGTATAGCCTTGTTATTTACTACTGAATCCTCAACTCTGTACAGAAGATGAGAATACGATCGCATGGAACCTTGTTACTGTAATAATAACCTATACAGTATATAATATTTAATTTTTTGATAACTTACATCAAACAAAACCTACTTACCAACAACAGACAGACTTGCGAGAAACCTTTTTTTTTTTTTTTCTTGAGCACACGGTATCTAAGGATCTCGTTTTTGTTTTTGTAGAATAGAAAGGTTGTTTCTTCATTGTTCCCGTTTTGGTTTTTACAGTTGCTGGGGTTTTTGTGTCTTTTACTGTAGGGAAAAAGAATATGACGTTATCATGTTTAAGATAGACAAGAATTATGCTTACGCTAATTAATGACGGTGACACTGATCATTTCAGTGATAGTTATTTGGAGTGAGAATGTTCAAGAATTTGTGAATGAACTGTGTCTGGTTTACACTGAGCGATAAGCAGTGATGAATCCTGGGTTATGAAGTTTTATGACTGTACATTGAAGGGCTTGGTGTGGATGCGGGCTCTAGAGACCTGTGACAATCCTTTTGGGTCTGACAACTGCTCCAGCTTTTTACTCAGTCTTCTACCATCTGTGAAAGAATAGCCCACCTTTACCAACGATGACGGAGCGATCAGGTTCATATCAATAACATCTGACCAACCGTTCCCCTTTTTTTGTCTGGGTAGATGAGTAAACTGTCTCTAGAGCCCGAGCTCCACCCCTGAGAAATTAAAAGGATTCTCTGTATTGCCTTGTTAATATTAATTGTGGACACATAATTTTATAAATGACAAAGACGTGGAAATAAAGATAATTTATCTTGTTATTTATTCAGAGGTTGTGTTATTTTTTCATGCAGCATTTTAAAAAAAATCTATCTTCCTGTGAACAGTTTTCTGTGGAATTGCTTTTTGCAGAAGAGATGATCCCAATGAAAACTGTTGACGAAGAGGTTTTGTTCTTGATAACAGAGGATGGTTCATTTCTGTTCTCTTATACATTGAGGAACACCAGACAGCATTTCAAATCCATTAAAATGGGTTATAAGGTTACAGTTTTATTTTGATTCAAATGTAAGAAACCGAAGGTCCAAGTTTTAGATTAAGTAACAGACACCGAAACTGTTTCTGTTTTCAAAACCAAGTGCATGCAATAGGTGTTTTGTTATTTAAACTATTCATGGCAGAGAGAAGAACACATCCAAAGAACTTTTACAGCTGCTGGATGAAAAGACAAACTGAAGGCAAACAAAAGATCCAAACACAGAGCTCCCAGCAAAATCAATTTAACAGAGCAAAGTTTCGATCTAACAGGGATCTTTGTCAGGCATTGTTATGTAACCACCACAAAGCAGAGCAAGAACACAGATACAGAAACACTTTCATCAGTCAGGTGGCTGTGATCTAGACAACTGAGAGTCCATCCAATCCAGTGACTCTGTATCATACAGGGTACAAACACTTCTCATTCAATGGAGCGTAACAGTCTGAAAAATATGAGACAGAAACATCTTAAATCTAAAATACCACAGGTTTAGTCAAATATAAGACATTAATCACAGAAGTCATCCAAAAGAGAAATAACCATCACTACTGCAGAGAAATAATTGTGGACAATTAACATTAATTATATATTATTTGTCCAAAAGGGTTCAAATGACCAAAGTACAAACAATAGGCCAATATTTGTGTTCATTCATAACTATTAATACAATCAATAAACTCACATACTGGTGTTCAAAGGAAAAATACTGTCAGGTAACAAACATCACCATCAAATCAAATTAAAAAAATTATTGAAGGAAATTGCTTACTTCTGCATAGTTCACAGCAAAATGTTTTTTTGGGATTTGACTCAGACAGCTGAGCCACAGGACTGACAGGAAAGCATTCAACACATGGAGCTGATAATAAAGCCATCACATACATTTTAAAATACACAAAGTATTTAAGAGATACAAATGAATATATAAAGTAAAATGACCTGAGCATGTTGAACTATACAAAACACCATAAATAACCTCAAAGACAGCCATCAGGTAAAAACAGTCTCAGTCTTAAAATACCAGAGGTGTACTAAAACTGCCAACAACGCTCACAACCTTTTGGTGAAGACAAACGTCAGTCTTTCTCGAATGCCTTTGTGTCAGCAGGCTATCAGATAAAACGGTGATAAATGTTATAAAGTATGTGTAATACAACTGATGTTCAAAACTGTACCATAGTTTTCTGTGCCAAATGCCCTGAGCTTCTGCAAGCAATATTATCAATATTATATGATATTATGTAAAACAAGAGGAGGCTTCTCACCCTCGCTTACACAATTGGACACGTCCCACCCAGGCCTTTACATGTGTCCCTGTACTGATTATAGTCAAGTATTTTGTTCC
>JBAJHX010000067.1:4508228-4529165 GCA_037176925.1 Amniataba percoides
CGCTTACACAATTGGACACGTCCCACCCAGGCCTTTACATGTGTCCCTGTACTGATTATAGTCAAGTATTTTGTTCCTCTTTATGTTCTCACACAGTGACACACTATGTACACTGTAAGTAGAAAGCTCTCACTCAGAATCTACCACTGTAAATATTGTTAAAACCATGCTGGGTTGAAAAACACCATATGTGCATTGAGCCTTTTACACCAGCAGGGGGCGATGTTACACTGTCCTGTCTGTATGGAAGAAGCTACAAGGTGACTGGTCATGTCAGAGTGTTTTTTATTCATCCATCTTTCTGAAGTAGAAGAAGTGGGGACTGGTTTTCTTGCGTACTGAAGATCAGCTGGAGCCTTGCTGCTTTTGTCTTGAGTAAACAACACAGGCAGAACTGCACATGTGGAGAAAATTAAGCTTGTTTGTTCTTCAACTCCCCCGTGGAAAAAAAAAAAAAAAAAAGAGAGAGGCACCATGTTTAATCTGCTGCCCAAACACAGTCACGTGTCCCTACACCTGCCTGGCTGCCTACCAATTACCACACAGCCAGAACTACTCTGTCATGCTTCCTCAGATCTCACATGTGAGAATGACACACACCCTCTCCGGGGGAAGTTCCTGGAGCGAAGGTGGGATCCCAAGGGCTGCAGGGAAAGTAGAAGAGGATCTCATTAGTATTACCAGGCCATTATTTCCACCCTGAGCCTCAGAGGGATGCAGGATAGGGAGAGACAGCAGGTGCTCTGTCCCAGTGAAACACACACAAAAACACACACACACATGGCAGATGAGAAAACTTGAGTCAGAGATGCACTAATGGAAAGGTCACACACACAGAGAAAAGGTGTTGGAGGAGAATAGGTTCCTTCTTTCTAAAATTTATATTGAAGTCTCTATCTCTTTTTGTTGTTCTTTTATATTGTATGAACACTTCCTGGAATAGTGAGGTCCAAAACCTGCCCTAATTTAACTGGGTGCTGTGTTTTTACATGTCAGGATGGCACGTCTAAAGCACAAAACATGAAAACATCCTGGAATGAGGATTATTAGGAAATGTATAGATGATTCACACATTTCTTTGCTTTTCAGAAACTGGCTGCTGTTTCTAGTGATTATAATCATAAACATTTGTAAAAGACTATACAGGAAGCTGCTGATTTCAACATGAACTCCCACACAAGCCATCATTCAGAAAGGAAGAACGTTCCAACAAAAGCCAGAGCCTCAGATCTTTGATAATGATCTGGTCATGCATCAGGCCTAAATCAGGCCAGTCTTACTATGCACATACAAGGCTGTGCGCCGGCTGATTTGCACTGTGACTCATATGAGAATGAGCAGAGGCTGCTCGCTGTGCAGCGGGCCCACTGAGGACACACATCTAAAAAAACTGCCTTGAGACAGAAAAGGCTGGAAAATAATTTAAATTTGGGGGGTGATTGTGCTGAGGGGACGTTCTGCCCCTTATCCCGCGGTGTCAGCCAGCGCTGTGCTGTGAGGCCGAGGCTGTTGCCAAGAAACTAAATGAACTTGCAATGAACTTCCCTCACTGCTACGACAAGGAAGGCATATCACTCTCAAAGGCTGCGGCGCCCACAAGAGCCGCAGTCTGCTTGGTCGACCACTTACTGCACTTTTATGGCTGATAAACAGTCTCATATCCTGTGCAGCGTTATACTTCCACCCCGCCACCTTTCAGAGGGACCTGTTTTACTTTTACTACTCCAGCTACAGCTACAGTTGTTACTTGTGACTTTACAAATACTAGTCTGACAAATAAAATAGTATTTTGATCATAGTTTTTTCTTGTAATCATTTAATTTATTTGACTTTTATTTATTAATTGCTCGATAAGTTTTACAAACCCAAACAATCAATCCTACTTAACAATGTTATATTTTGTTTCACTGTACAAGACAATAAAAATAAGTATTATTGTGAAGTGGTAATAAGCAGATTACTGGTAGATTTTGTTAGATTATTCAACATGATGCTGATATTTCTCAGTTACATTAACAGATGATACTCAGAGTGGGATTGGTGGCTCTGGGGATTAAGGGAGGATGGGGATTTCTGTGGAATTATGAAACTTTTTATCTTCAGGGAGACTGAATTAAGTTGACACAGGCCTGCTAGTATTGTCAGCACATGTTAGTCTGCTTCTGACATGTAGTCTGTTTTTATCCAAACTTTCTTCAAACAGAGGGAGGAAGTTTTTTAAGCACACATCATGATCATCAGTTATGTTCTGTACAATAGATTATAATCCAATCATTAGTTATCTTCCCTGTGTGATCCGTCACCGCTGTCAAACAGCTGACACAAGATCCAATAATGGATAAAAATGAGAGCGCACAGTAAAGGGAGGTGCTGTTTATTCAATTTATAATCAACACAAATAGCTGCCTTTAAGCAGGCTGAACTGTGGACTCATACTTTCACTTCTGAATGCCAAAACATGTCAGGGGGCCTCGATGCCACTGGAGAGACTTTAGTCATATGGTAACGTTTCACATTCCCGTGAGGCAGACACAAGTCAAAGGCAGTAGGATATGTTGACTCAGTCCCCCCCTTCAGAAATGTGTTTAGCTCACTGCTCCTTCACTTGGATGTCTCACTGTGCAGAATGATTGATGTGCAGTGTTTTCACATTCATCTGTGCCTCTGTACTCGCGTTAAACCAGAGTGATGTGGAAACCTGGATCCTCCAGAGACAATGAGTTGTGATTGATTAAGAATTTGTAACTAGTTCATGAACTTTCTTCATGGAAAAAAAAAACATGTGACACAATGTGTCCAAGTATATATCCAAGTATTTCTATGTCTTAAAACATATCTGGTGATCTTATATGTGTGTACTTTATATGTAATGAAAATCACACACAGAGGAATGTCTCAGCCGGTGTCATGGTGTCTTTTTCATTTCTCCCTAAATCCAGTCTCTGTCATCTATCAGTTATCTGTTATCTATCTGGAGCTGCTCACTGTCTAACAGCAGCAGTCTGACTGGATTTACACTGTGAATGAGAGCTACAGCACCACTGCTCTCAAAGGAGGAAATCCAGGTGAGACGCATCTACTGGGAACTTAATTCAGTTTGATGGCCAGAGCTGATGAATTTATTGCCTACAGCATGTTCAGAGGGGCCAGTCAGTAATTGGATTGTTAATCTCTGCAGTCAGAAATGACCGCTCTGCTTATCTCCACTAATTACTGAGGCGATCATTTGAATGTTGTCAACTGAGGACTGAGACTGATGAAACATGAAAGTGTCCAGCAGAGGCGCTCTGAGGCCTTCAGCTCCACCAAGCCCCTCTGCTACAGCCAGTGTGTGATGGAGGAGCAGCACGGAGCCTCGTACCTGTGCCTGCTGCGGTCAGAGAGCCTGACGGTCCCTGCATGTAGAATCCAACATCCCATAATGTAAGCGAGAGGCTGTAACAGTGAGTGTGACAGAGTGTGTGACAGTGGACATGTCACACAGTGGGCATGCTGCGGGGAACAGGGCGGGTTTTAGGACCCGTCGTTTCTTTTCTCCGAATAATAAAAGTTGAGCTTCTCCGCGAGCCGCCGACCAGCAACAGTCCGCCGTCAAAGTGTGTGTGTGTGAGTGTGTGAGCCGCCGTGCAGCCGCTGCGCGAGCTGCAGTGCTGCAACACCAGCCTGCCGCCTCTGTGTGTGTGTGTGTGTGTGTGTGTGTGCGCAGCCGCTGGGTGGCTTCACGGTGATCACGGAGGGGAGCGGGGGCTGCTCCGCCCGCGTTTTCCGGAAGAGAGGGTGTGAACATGGGACACTGCTCAGGTCAGCAGCACGTCCTGCCTCACATCTGATCCACAGCACGCGGCCGGCGCTGTGTGTGTGTGAGTGTGTGAGTGTGTGTGTGCAGGCTGAAGAACGGGACACCCCCTGATCGTTTTGACTGCACCGCTGAAAGGAGCTCAGACGCCACCGAGCTTCATCTGGGTAAGTCAAACTTTTAACCCCCCCCCTCTCTTTGTCTCTCTCTCAGGGGGGTCCGGCAGGTGCAGCTCGGTGCACGTGCGTGCTGTCACTGCTGCTGACGGTTTGTTAATGAGCAGGCTGAGGCGCGTGCAGGTGAGCTGGGTTTGATCCACTCTGCGCGCGCGCACTGTGCGCCATCACACAGGACGGTGTGTTGATGTGTGTCAGACACCTGTCTCATAACACACACACACACACACACACTGGATGGAGTGTTTCACAGACTGGGGCCCGGGGTCTCATCAGGGACCTCTAATGGAGACCTGAGTGGTCCCCAATAAATTGAGGATCTGTTTTTAATCTGTTTCCTGGTGCAGGGACATTCAGGGAGGGTTTTAATTAGGCTACAGGTTTCCTCCTCTCTCCTGTAGAAGTGGGTGTTAGTGCTGAATCGATGAATTGATTATAATCAGTCAACACAGAAAAGGAATCAGCACACTTCAGAGGTTTGACTGCAGGACTCTGTTTGTGATATTGTGAGGTGAATACCTTTATGGGTTTGGATGGTTAGTTAAAGCTTTGGTTAAAATTAAATGAGCATAATTTCAATACTGTCTTACATTTTTCTGTCAAAATGCCTCAGAGGTTCTAAGCAAACTGCACAGATAAATGAAAAGACAGTGAGCATGTTGGTGGAGGTGTGAGGTTGACCTGTCATCAGTCTGCCTCTGATGACCCCCCCTCTCTGTTGGGAGCCACAAACATGGTTTTCACTGCTCTACAGTGACTTGGTGTCGAATTAAAACAAGCGATGGCTTCATGTCCGCCTCAAGTGGTGCTCATGTCTCCCTGCTCGCATGCCATTTAATCCCCCGTTCACGAGACAGAGTGCTGAAATGTTCCTTTGAATTTACTTGAAGCACGGCTTCAAGATGAGCTGACTCTCCCGCGCTGCATCTTGAAAAACAGTGAGGACATGAATGACATGCAACAAATTACTGTTGCATCTCTGCTTTTGTTCCTCACCTGACTAATGAGGTGGAGGAGTCTGCGTGGTGTTAGCTCAGCAAAGATAACACCGGTTTGAGTGTGGCTGGGTTGACTTGGACAGTGTGGTGATTTGAATATTCTCAGTATTTAAATGGAGCTCTGCTGAACTGCCCGGAAGCTTTTCACAACTGTACCAATGGATGTGTGAGTATTGTTGCCGAGCAGTTCGACTTCCCTCTTGTGGCTTCATATTATGTTTTGCGTGCAACAAGCTTACTTCAGGACTAAGATTAAAGATGAAATGTTTTTTAATCTTAATCTCAACAATACAGGATTGAGGGTTTGGCCAGTTTAGTGTAAAAGGGACAGAAAATGTGCAGTGCAGCAGCTTTGAGCAGTTAGAAATAAAAGTTATCTACACTATGAAGTATATCTTTCACGGTTTGGTGTCATATAGTATTTCCAGGCATTTCGACTTGTGTTTGCGTGCTTTCATAGACAGACAACTGGCTTGCTTGGTGTAAATCTGCAACGCCAGCACCACCTCTGTGTCTTCTCACCCAATTTTTGCTGCTGAATATGCCAAGAGCTGTAACCTCCTCAACACTTCTTCGCGTGGCCTTTGGTTATCATACCACAGCTTCGACCCAGCCACAGAAAAAGAGGACATGTCAACATCTTCCAGCTCCTTCAGCCCCTCTGGGAAATCACTTGAGTAGGGTGGGGGTGGGGTGGTGGGGGGATCAGCCTTGTGTGTGTTGAGGTGCGCGTGTGTGTGTGTGTGTTCTGGTGTGGATGTCTGCAGGTTTGTGTTTGTTTTGTTATTACTGTATTAGTGCCTTTTTAATAAATGTCACACACAGTTAAACGTGCAGGCCTGGACATCACTCACCCGCTTTATGTCAAGCACAGCTCGACTCTGAGCATCGGAGAATAAACAGGGAGCGTCTCTGCTCCTGAGCTGGTCTGTGCTGGGGGGGGTGAACACTTCTGCTCCTCTTGTTGCAACAATTTTCTGTTTTTCAGTCACTGTGGCAATTGATTTCGGTCAGAAAATGACTGCGGGGCTACATGCAATTTTCAGGAAGTGCTTTTCTTTGATGCAGTCGGACCGAAAGACCCTCGTATGTGTTTGAGGTTTAATTGCTTGAAGCGATCATCATTAGTGGGAGCATCTTTTGTGTGCGTGTGGCCGGTCCATGAAGACAAATTGACAAGCACTCAGGAAGGATTGAAATTGAAATCTGCGCACGACCTTGACCCAGAGGGGTGAGGCATTGGTGGGGTTTGATGCTTTGACGCGCATCCATTAAAGGTATGAGTTATAAATTTCACAAGTGCTGCACTAAAAGACAGCCTATAATTAAAAAAAAGAGAGGAGAAGGTCGATTTCATTTGTCCTTTTTTTAAAAAAAAAACAGCCTTAATGGGTCATTTTGCTGGAGAGAGCGGTATAAACACTCTCACTCTCACAGAATAGTTTTCCCCAGAGATGTAAGACAACACGTAATGTGTGATGGAGCTGTTGTTTCCAGTCTGGGGTGTTAAGACGCTCGGCGCTGTGGAACCCTCAGCTCTTTATTTGATGTCTGACAGACTTTCGTATTGCAGCTGTGAGAAGCGGGTAGCAGCCGTACCTGCTGTAGTGTTTCTCCTACAAAGATACCACTGTTAGCACTGCATCTGTTCCTCCTCTGTGGAATCAGCCCTGAGTTCCTGGAAGCTCTCGCGCGGCGTCTCTCCACTCTTGCTCTGTTTTTAGGGCTGATCAACACACCAAGTTAACAGTAGGACAGGCCAGCTTTCCATCTGTGTTGAGATGATTGAGAGAAAGCAGATTAAGAGTCATGGTTAAGCTTTAGAAAGAGGACATGTCATTATTTGTGAATGGGGTTGATCTTCTGTGTGTTTTTGTGTATTACAGAATCCGAAATGCTCAGTCAGCTAAAGCACCTTTTCAAATCAAACCTCAGTGCATGCTCTGCATCCAATCCTCATATTTTAAAGGGAAAAAAATGTACCCTGTGATCCTGATAAAAGGATGCTTTTTACATTTGACACATCGAGGTCAGTTTGCTTGATGTGTTGAGTACTACTCCGCCAGTGAAAACAGGTGTCCTATGTGGCTCAGTGGAGCTTTTTGACATCTGAAAAAGGAACCTTGATAATGTCACTGAGATGTCACCAGGGTTATCTCAGCCTGCACTTGTCGGTGGCAAATATACCGAATATATCGTCATTATATAACAGAATTTACCAGTGTAACAGACATTTTCTAATTGAATTATGCAGAATGTAGGATCCGGTATTTTGGGGACTAAAATGCTCAGGGCATGTTGGCCTCTGCTTCATCAGTTTTGACCTTTCTTTTTGTAGCCATGTTAGTAGTTTGGCATTGGTTTGGTGAATATGGCGAAACATTAGCACATTGTTATCGTTGCCATGTTTCCATGCTGACATTAACATTTAGTCCTGGGCAGCAATGTGCCTCTGTATATCCTCTGAGCTGCTAACATGGCTGTAGCATGTGTTATTGCAAAAACCACAGTGAATATAATTTATCAGAGGCAAAGTCATGCTTTAATTGGATGTTACTTCTCACACTTGCATTTGTGCATCCTAATCCAAATATGATTCAGATGTCAGATGCACTAAACATAATTATGAAACTGTGAGACAAGTCAGTTACAAATCTTTTCTTTTTTGTTTGTTGAGTGGAGTATGAATACATTTACAGGTCCTCATTAGTTCGCTCTGTGCCAGGCGCACAGCCTCATCTGCATATTGGCCTTCATTATTTGAAGCACAACCAGTAAGGACTCCGGGGGTTCTCAGATCTTTTAGTTCACCTCATCCAAGTGCTATCCTGCACCCAGCCCCGCTCACACTTGTCTCCCGCTCCCATTAGCCTGTGTATAAGAGACGCCAGCGTGAATGAGACGCCCACTGGGGACAGACACCAGTTAATTTCTCTTCATTGGAGGAGCATGTTGTACAAGCTGTAAGAAGGGAAAAGAACAAACTAAGAATATAACTATTCAGTGACACCTTCTTTTTTCTTCACTGAGTTCCTCACCCTGCCTGGAAGGTTAAGGTTGGTAATCTGACTGTACCCTCATGTAAAGAAAATCTCTCTTCTCTTTAAACAGTATTTTGGCTAGGTTGTTCAGCATGGCCACTATTTAACAGCAGTGTCAGTTTTGGGTTATTCTTGCACTGTCTGTTTAAATAAAAATGTGCTCTGCTGAAATAAGTGATGGCTGGTTGAGTTTGTGTCTTGCCTCTAGAGAGGCTTGTCTGCTGCCCAAAACTCCTCCACAGACCCTGACACCAGCTTTTCCTCTGTGGCCACTTGTCGCAGTGGACTCCTGGCGGTGTACTGACAGACAGACGGAGGCCTGCCTCCTCTCCAGGTTAGCCTCCGATCTCCACTTTAGCATCGTTTCATTTCCTTCTGGAGGCGATGAATGTGCTGAAAGGTATTGATTTTAGCTTAGATAACAGATAGTTAAAAATAGTAAATAGTGTGATCTCTGTGATTTCAAGTGGCTGCCCACACACTCACAGAGGCTTTTGTAGTTTGCCACCCAACCCACATGTGGCAACTGTACTCATACTGAACCATGCAGTAGTAATAAGATATGCTTTAACAGATGGTATTTTCTTTGTTTACATCAGATCCCAGTGATGCATAGGTGGATTGATTGTGAGGATAATTATCATAAATCACAAGATGTGTTACATTCCTGCTTCTACATGTATATGAATAGATGTTTAGGTGTCCTCTTTGCAGAAATAACATCAGTAATTACTTCCTAAAGATAACAGTCGATTAAGGTGCAGGCTTCTGTGTGTTGCAGTTGTTTTACTATACATTTCTAAATTATGCAGATTGACAGACTAACCTGAGTGGGTGCTGCTGATATGTAACATCCTCCATGTAGGTTTCAATTTTCTATCATGCATGAGCACAAGAACATGCTCAGCATTCAGCAGTGTGTCACTGAACAGCAAAATATGGCCTCAAACAAATACGCTGACACAGCATATAGCTAATGCCTGGGGCTATTATGGCAATATTGCCACAGTCACATTGTTGTCGTTTCCCTGTTGATTGGCTGAAGTTGAGTTTCAGAGACACACAGCAGGGGAAGTGAACAAACAGAAAAGGTGTGCTTGCAGCAGATGTTGCTCTTTTGCTGAGACTGTGATGGATGATGAATAAAGGCTCTCATCCCCGCAGTAGTGGGGTTTAGCTTTTGTCTGCGTTTACATGTTGACCTAAATGCACCGAAGCCAGAGCAGAGCTGAGAACAATCGCTGCACAGTAGGCGACATGTAAAGAGGATGCTGGGCCTTTCCACCCAGGACTCCCAGGGTTCAGGTAAGACCTGCTGTTCTTTGCTGTCTGCAGTGGGTGGTGCTTGATGTTGCGCCCTACACACCAGCTCGCCCCCGAGGCCCCCTCACTGCGGGACTTGGTCTAATTCTTTATTTTTAGCTCACTTTTCTTTGTTGCTCTTCTTCTGTTTTCTTGTCTCTCCTGTAAATGTTTGTTCTCTCAAACGTGTGTTCTCGCTTTGGTTGTTTGGTTATTGTTTATCTGCCATTACATCTGCCCTGAGTTAGTGCGTGCGCCCTGCAGCAGAGCCTGTGCAGGAGAAGTAAGGCTCCATCAGATACTCTGTTCTGATTGCGTGTTTTTGATCCAGGCAAGTGGATTCTTGTCAAATGATTTTAGAAACAGCAGAAGGAATCAGAGAAGTGAGAGCAGTTTTTCATAGATGATCTGTCTCATGTACTATAGTCAAAACATGGCAGTTTTAACAAATATGACTAAAAATAATTTTAAAATTCTACTTTTTTCCACCAGATGTAAATCTTCCTCCAGTTCTCCCTGTGCCGTGACAACATACAAATCGCTAACACATAAAACAAAATGTTTCTCAGTGGTGGTGGAGGAGGCTCTGGCAGGTTATGTGCTGGTTCTAGGCAGTAGCAGCGTTGCTGGGGGAGGAATCAGCTCTCATGGCTCCAAACACAGGTTTGTTATTTCAGTGAGCTCTGCCAGCTGAAGAGAAGGAGCTTAAACCTCCTCTAAGATCTCTGCTGTCAGTTCTCCTCTCTTCAGGTTCTCGATGTGACATGGTTTACTATTTCTGCTCATGTCTCTTTGCAGTAGGATGGTAGTGATATCCCTCTGTGTGGATGATGGAATTGCATGAAAGAGCAGAGCTGGTATTCTTTCTGATGAAATCCTGGAGGGAGCAGAGGCAGAATCTGACCCTGGGCCAGCTGACACCAGCGCTCTGTTTGGAGAAAGCAACGTATCTTAGCGAGCAAACCATTCCTCTTCTGGAGAATCGACCAACCTTGGCTCTCCTCTGGCTGCTGCATCTAAATTTCCCTTTGTAGCTCCCACCAGGGTGGAGAATAAGAGACTCCCCTAACATTATCAATGAAGGGAGAAAGCACTTCAGCACAGCACTGAAGTCTTTTTATTCCTTAGGAAGGATTAGCTGGAAGAAAACTATAACATGTGCAGGAGATGAGGTCTAAGATGAAGCCGTTAACATTACGCCAACAGTGAGGAGATTGGCTATTTCCATTAGTTTTTAATAGGTAGGTATTCTAAATGCTTGCCACCATGTTGGAAGGTTCTTGTGATGGTGCTGTGGTTTGCTCTGGATGATTTCAACAGCTTCAGTCAAAGATCTGTCTACAGAGCTTTCACCCTTTTCCTGGTGAATTAGTCTCCTTGCAGGAGGGAGTAAAGATACAGCTTTTTTTTTCTCTTGCATTTTTGCTTCAGAAATTACTTCAATTAGTTGACTGTCAAAATGGTTTCAGATTACTTTCCTGACCGATCATTGTTTCAATAATCAGCTAATACTTAATTAAAATACCATCATCATGATTTGATTGTTAACTTTTGTCAAATAAAAAAAAAAGCCAAAAATGCCACATAATTATAAAGTCACGTGAAGTATAAATAATGTACGTAATAATGCTCCATGTCTGTAGTCACTAACGTTTTTAGGATGAGTCACCAAAGAGCTGCTGGGCTAAACATTTGCTGCTGTGGAACCTGCAGCTTGTTAATAGTGACGCCTTCATCGTCCTCTGCCCGTGACCTTTTTCTAAACACAAAGAAAACAACCTCAAGTCTGAAATGATATCATAGATTTCTTTTTTTTTTTAAAAATCTAAAGCCCATTTAGGAACATGTTCCACAGAGATAAGAGCTCAAAAATTAACATTTTGTTTTGATGTTTTAAATGCTGCGAGAGAGGGATTAGTTAGAGGAAAGTGCTGCTCATCCTCTTCTGCAGTGATGATTCAGTGAAATACAGTTCAGAATGGAGCTAGCAGCTAAGCTGGTACAAAAAATAGTGATGATTGCATGTGACTAACATCAAGGCTCAGACCAAGTCACAGAGGAAATGACTGTATTAAGTCAGACTGCAATTGACTGCAGACTTTGCTCAAAATAACTGACCATAACACAGCGAGTGTAATTAAGTGACTAATTGTGTAGATTAGATCATTATCCACAGTCAAGAGGCCGTGAACATCATCTTGTTTGTCATGTTGGTGTTGGAGACACCTATACTGTAATCTGCACCTGCACGACTTCAAACACACACGCTCCCGCAGTCAGGTCACACTCGTTAGACCATAAACACACACACATGCCTCAAGACCCACTGAGAGAAAAGCACCTGTGGCTATCTGCTGTGTGAGGGGAACACCTGGGTTCACTTGGGGTGCCAGTCTGGATCATCAACACAGTGTCTTGTTAAGGCTTCGTGTATGAAAGGTACATAATTATTAACTGAGCGCGGGGGGAGGATATGAAAATCTTCCCTTCATGCAAACAGGAGTGTAAATACTAACTGGAAAATATTCACGGTTGTCCATAAACTCTTTAAAGCACAACATGGTAATCTTTTCCCACCAGTGGAAGTTGTGTCGTGGTTTGGTGATGTGCATGTTTCAGCTCAGTACTGGCTTTGAGGTCTTGAGTTGAATGAATTGCCATTACATTTTGTATCCTGCTGACTTCATTTATTCAGGTTTTCCTTTAATTTGTGACCCATCTGTAGGTTCATTACTTACTTAAATAGTATTCATCATGTTGCTGAGTCTGTAATAAATAGTGAAAGCTGGACTTTAGCCAGCTCCAGCCTTGGTGCATCAGGACTGACCTGGCAGCCTGCCTGCCACATGACCACAGGTTTCTAACAGCGACGAGGGGAGGGGGGAGATAACGGGGATATTCTGCCCTCACTGAGGGATTTAGAGGGCACTGAATATCACTCCCAATGGAAAAGATAGATGGCTTCTCATTTTCAGCAGCAACAGATTAATCCCCTGCAGGTTCACATCACCGTAGATTTCAAACATCATGAGAGCTTTGAATGGCATTTTTGAGGACGTACTGCTCATGCTACTAACTCCCTCTAAAAATAGATGATCAACAAGTAGCTGTTCCTGCTACCGGACAGCCTAAGCAGTGTCACAAAGGCTGAGGGCGGAGCCTTCATCAAGGCCTGCCCCACCTGGAAATATAGAGACAACAACACAAATCTGCAGATCGCTTTTCATCTGTCCATTGTCTGAAGAGGGGGGGCGGTTCTGGACCGGTCATTGTTAGAGGGATCCTTGTCAGGCGACATTTCTAAGATTCCAGGAAGGTCAGCCATGCTGGAAGCTGCAGACTCATTGTCAGTGTGAGTAGAGGAGAAATAATTGGCTCATCCAACTTGCCAGTTTGCACTCTTATATCCTGTGTAATCCTGGGCTTATTATTGCCTGAGGCAGCCAGCCTCAGAGAGGGTGGCCCTGGATTCTGTTGGGATTGTCCCAGAGTGTATTTCTGTCCAGTCAGATTGATTGCTGCTCAGGAACCCTGTGTCCAGTGTTGAGCCTGGGGAGCAGAACTGCCTGTTTTCTCCATCGCATCACATTGATTGGCTATACAAGTGTGTGTAACAGGTTTACGGATACGTCTGGTTGTGTTTCATACTGTTGCCTGTTAATCCTGTGGATTGAATTAAAGAGTTCCAGGGATTAGTCTGAGGCAGGTGAACACACAGGAAAGTGTTTCCTAGTGTGTTCCTGTGTGTTTAAAGCTAAACTTAAACCTGCATTGACTGTCATTAGAAAACAGGATAAAATGGCGCCCTGCTCTGGCTCTATTAATGGTGGTGATACCACGCTGTTTCCTCCTTTGTTAAAAATGCTTCAGACTCATCATTTCCACAGCACTTAGACGTGTCTCTGGTACCTGAATGTAAACAAATGACATTTTGGGGCGTTGAAAGAAGTGATGCACCCAGAGGACATTTGACTAACTCACACAGATCAGAGCTTATTTTCCATTTAATATTATTGTATAAATAGCAAAGCAAGTATTTTAAATAAACATTTATTCCATTTAGAACATTATATTTATTTCAAATTATGTTGTTGGCTAGTTGTGAAAAAGGGAAGTGAAGCTCACCACAGTATTTTCTGTTTTACTTTAGTCAAAGATAATTTTTCAGGATGATGGCTTTTTTCAGCAGGCAGATCCCTTTTGTGTTCTGGGTCCTGTTCTCAGCTCTCTGAAGTCGCTGGTGTGATACAGCGAGTGTCACTGACTCTGATTGTCTCTGACTCTTTGACATTGAATATATTCATCAGCATTTGTAGCGCTGAGAGTTTCCCTTGATCACAGCTGAAATCTGATTACTATGCTCCCTCACTGCTTCCAGAGGCCCTTAAGATGCTGTACACTCTGCTCCATATGAATAAGGCTCACTCAGTCAAAGATGATGAGGCATAATGACTGCCAACTGTTTGCTACCACAACAGGAGGAGCACAGGGAAACGCTAATTCTACTGTGCTGCATGTGTGTGTGTGGAGGGATGAAATGTCTCCCTTAATCCTTTTTCAAAAGAATCATGCGTGTGTGGGTTGTTTTGTGGTGGGCAGGTGTGTGTGTGTGTGTGTGTGTGTGTGTGTGTGTGTTCGTGCATGCATGCATGATGTACACAAAAGCCATGCAAATCCAAGCTGTTTCTTGGGCTCGCTCTGTCATCCATCAGGAGCAGCCAGTTGATGTTCCTGCTGGGCTTTCCACCCTTCCCTGGCCTGCACTGTGTCCTCTGGAGTTAATGTGACCTATTCTTCGTCTGAGTTTGAGCAAGTTTGACAGGAGAAGACGACGGGAGAGGGGGTCCACCTGTGGGCTCTGGGTTTGTGGAGCAGCAGGAAGGAAAAGCCTCTGTTGTGTGAGAGCTGTGATTTGATTATAAGACTTGTGTGTTGGCTTGAGCTGATTTTGGCCTTTAATTAAATATGAGATGCGGGCTAGTGAGAATGGTGTTTGTAGTCTGTAAAACCCTGCAGTAAAACTGCATTTTATTTATTGAAGATGAACAAGATGCTCACTGCCTAAAAGAGTTTTATTTGTAGAGATTTTAATTGCTCAAATGTGTTTTGTATGCAGCCAGTGCTGTGAATAGTGGATGGAGAGCACTGAATCCTTATTTTGCAAAAGACTGAACATTAAAATGGTCACAAATTAAGACAAGTCATTGAATATGGGCAGGTTTGTTTTTTCATTTTGAATTAGAACATTTGGGCTGATGGCCTTTGTTAAAAAACAATTCTGGTCAAACTGTCACGCTAATGTGCTAAAATAATTCAGCAGATTTATCGTACAAATGAAGCTGATATGATAACTCTGCCCTTTAATTAGACTCACAATTATTCCTGACATTTGTCCTTTTAATGAGCTTAAAATTTTCTTTTAATGCCTTGAACAGTGGAGATAAAGCTGTGTACAGCCACTGCAGTGCAGTGCAAGTCCACCAAACTGAAATCAATGTTTGATCAGCACAAAGATGCAAATGGCACCCAGCAGAGTTCAGTGCAGTAATATACACAGAGATCGGGC
Organism: Amniataba percoides; assembly: GCA_037176925.1. NCBI lineage: Eukaryota > Metazoa > Chordata > Actinopteri > Centrarchiformes > Terapontidae > Amniataba > Amniataba percoides. The sequence continues at coordinate 4,523,108 of JBAJHX010000067.1, forward strand.
TGTCTAAAATGTGCATGCTGCCTCTGCATGAGTAGGCCTGTAAATGTTTATAATTGAACCCTTTTCTGTAAGGCGCAGGGGGGATCAAAGCTCAAAGACCGAGCTTGTACTTTCAACCGCAAGATGATAAGATATGTCATTTCTTTTGATTAGCTGGCATTTACTTACTGTGGTTAGATTGCCTTGCATGCAGTGTGTTTCCAGGTATGTGTGAAATCATGATGCAATGCTACTCTCAGAGGCAAGGCAGCGAAGTGCAGCCAGCAAAGATGTGCAGAGAATAAATGTAAACAGTCCAGCAACGTCACTGTTCTTTTAGCCAGCAAACCAAAATAAAATATGTTTATGTTCAAGTAACAAAGGGCAACTAGTGACTGTTGCAATTATGATGGCAGCAAAGGAGGAAGTCAGGTGATGTTATCATAGAGCGACAAAAAGGGAAGGGTGAATAAACAAAACATCAGCCTTTAACACAGAACACTTTCTAATCACTTTCCCACATCCAGCACTGTTTTTGTTAAAAGCATGACAACGATTTCTTTCCCTAATGTTTCATTTCAAGCCAAAGCATGATGTCTACCTCATCATAACGACGAAACAAATTTAACCCAGAGCGTCATGTTTCGCAAAACCTTTACCCATGACGTTGTTTTTGGGGGCATAAAGAAGTGGTATTTTGTCTTTCAGTTAGGGGGATTGTTTTCAGTTTACTCGCACATTGCACAATTTTGCTTGAAATTGGCTATTATATTAGCTTCATTCATGATTCATGCAAAATATCACAGTCGACCGAATCAGTGTGTCCACACTGGTCTCTGGAGTTATGAAGGCTTGTTTTAGTGCACATTATCAAAACGACTACAGTGTAATTCTCCATCCAGTGCACTGTGGTTAACGTCAGATATGATGTCCAGTCCTCGCTCAGGTTAAATCTTACCAGAGAAACAAAGCGGGCATGTGGCCACAGTATGCTGTTTGTCAGTATGACCTTTGATCGACGTCAGAGCTCGCAGTTTGTCAGTGCCGTCACATGTGCACATGCCTCTTGATCTAACAACACAGAACATCACAGAAAACCTGACAAAATGACAAATATTGCACCCTGTGTTTAATGTATTATGCAAATGTGAACGCACAAAAAAACCATTTGGTTTAACATCAGTGCAGAGTGTCTTCCAATCACATCTTTATAATCAGCGAACAATCATAGTTGATTGCCTTTCAGCCCGCAGAGAAAGGTTGTGCGGTGCTATTGTTCGATTTCACAGCTGATAACAAGTTTGGTTGAAGAAGACAGAGAAGAATAAATTTTCCCATTTCCGACATACAGCTCTGCCCTCTGCTCGCAGCGTCTCCCTGTATACTGCACTTACGTGGATAAAGACAGTGTTTGTCAGAAGCATAAATCACTCTCGGTCTGCGAGGTCAGAGGCTTGTAGTAGCTAAACTAGGAGGCTTTCAGCGCGCTGTTGAATATATTCTGTGTGCGCTGGGCCTGCTCTTTGCTCTTTGTCAAGGACCCCGGAGGAGGTGGGAGAACAACATCAAAATACCAATATAAATGAACAGCCACTTGATGAATGATTTTCTTCGGGTGCATTAGTAAGGTTTGTTCCTGGTTTCTGCGCCTTCCTCGCCAGCAAAATGCAGGATTTCATTTCGATTCCGGCCTTGGATGTTTGCTGTTTGCACACAACAAAATGGTGACGGAGACAAATAGAAGCCAGGTTAAGGGTGAAAGTGGTTTACTAATGGAGCCAAATGGATTCATTTGTTCACCCTCCGCAGCCCACTCTCTCCTTACTGTAATTGGCTCTGCCGGAGCTTCTTTCCATCTAAACTAGCTGAAAGATGGGAGCTATTGAAAAGACTTTATATTCACATGTGGATCTCAAGGTCCCCTCTGGTTTAACCTATTCATTTTCCTTTTCTGCGCTTTGTTTACATAATTATAGAAAGATGTGGTGCAATTTTATGATCCTGAAATATTGAAATTTGCCAGTGTGGAAACACATTTTGTCGAGAGAAAGCATCAATCTTCTTAATTGCTTTCGTTAACAGCAGAATTTTGAGCATGTCCAGATAAGCTGTATGTCACTGTCAAATGGTTACTGTTGGTTTATTTTACTTGGAATGGAACTTATTTAACCGTGTAGAATAGAAAATTAAAGAGAGTCTGAATAAGAGCATTTAGTATGGTGACTTTGTGGTAATATGTTGATGTTTAGGCATTTGGACAGATTTCGCTCTTAATTTCAAGTTAATTTTTCACTTGATTAAAAATGTAAAGGAGGAAGCACTTCTTGGATGTGATGTAACGCAAAACAGGTGTTTCTAATGCCCAGGTGGGCAATCAGTGTCCACATGAAAGGAGGATAAATCCCCAAAAATTGAAGACACACTCCTTTGCAGTCTCTTTTTATTCCTTTCTTGATAGAGAATAAAAAGAATAATACATTTATACCAACCACACAGCTGTCCTCCTCAGGGTCAGTCAATTACATATTCACTGTTTGAAGTGAAACAGGCTTCAGTTACACACACACACGAGGATTTTCACAATCACATCCAGCGCTGTTATTACACCTTTTACTCAATAAACAAGTACAATGTCACAGATAATGACAAAGTAAATTGTCTTAAAACCATGTACCAGCAGTACAAGTAAGCAATACAGAAAGGAATGAAGAGAAAGGAAAAAACATGAATGAAATAGTGAAAAAAGAAAAATCTAAGCAAAGACAAAGGGATAAAATGAGGAGCAAATGGAGGACATGTAATATCCTCCAGCTGTAATATGTAATTTAATAAATAAGTTTTAAAAAACACCATAGACATACAGTTTACAGAAAGTTTCTCTTTTCAGTCTTTTTTTCCCATAGATTCTTCTTACTTGTCCTGCCTAGATTACTCAGCTCGACCTCTGATAGTTCAGTCAGGGCCTCTATTGTGATACACAAAAATGCTTTGAGTAATTCAGGAGTGTGAATTTCCTGTTGGTGGAAGGAAAAGTTGAAAGGTAATCACAATTACTTCTCCTCGTCGGCTGCAGAAATATCAACAGCTGAAAAAAACAAGACTGAATCTTTAACAAAATCCAACAAAACAATGTTTTTGAGCTTTTATATGAAGACGTTTAGCTGTCACCCTCTGTGTGAATCGTAGCTGTCAGTCACAATATGTCACAGATTTGTAACATAGTGAGGGACACGGTGTTTAATTTAATCTCTAACGCTCGCACAACAAGATGGATGGATGCAGTGGAGAATAATAAGGTTAGATGTGAAAGAAAGTATTAAACTTAATAAAAAATTGTCATCCATAATGAAAATGTGTGGTTACCTGCCTCGGTAAACAAATAAAAGTCTCAGAGCGGCTGAAATTAATAACCAGACTGCTGCTGCTCCTCCACCTCCACCAGGATATTGCTCACACCATCGTCGGGCTGAACGGAGCTGCGGTGGAGAGCGACCCGTTTCAAGAGACGGATAATCGCTGGTTGTGACAAGAATTAGCAAAATATGACAGTTTCTTTTTGTTTTTGCTCAAATTAGTCAGGAGTCAAACAATGCATTCCCCCTTGCTGCCGACAGTTAAAAGGTTTTCTTTCTCCCTGCACTCGCAATTTACATATATTGAATAACAGTTATCTGAAATATGCAAATGGAAGTGGGCAAATGATGGTGGGTTATGCATGTGTGTCATGGGTAACCGGTGTCCCTGCCTGACAGGCCATTATAGCCGTGTGAATAGTGAATTCATGGAAATTTTTGTAATCAGCTAATTCTGTCTGAGACCTCCTGTTTCTTTTCACCAGCGTGTGAGCTCACCTGTCTGAAGGCTTTTTTATTTTAGTACCAGGATGAACTGTAGTGACTGAACTAACAACATTCCCCATCAGCCTCAGTTACACTTGGTGTTTACGTTGACTCACCAATCTGAGATGCACACGGTAAACATTATACCTGCTGAACATGTTGAACAAGTGAGCGTGGTAGCTGGTGTTAACATTTAGCTCAAAGCACCGCAATCCTCAGCTACAGCTTCAGAGCATCCAGCATGGCTGTAAAATAGAGTTCAGTGTAAAGAAACAGTCTGACATGCATTCATTCACTTTTATATTGAAGTACTATCTGCAATAACTTTGCTTTGGCAGATACAGCTTTATAAAAATGGGGAAAATATAGTCATGAGCAAATGTTGCATTGCAAAAATTTGTTGGGAAAACAAATGAAACATGTTGTTATTGAGCATTTTGCAGAAATGTTAACAGTGTACATTATTAATTACAGCATATAGCATAATTCAGACAGCATTCAGACAGATTTGCTGTTGCATATTTTCAAGAGACACCCAAGATGAAGACAAGTTCTGCTGTCTGTGAGGCGGCATTGTGTGTACGAGCTAATGTCTGAATCTTTCCCAGTTTAGTGGCGCTTCATTCAGTAGTTTCACCACAAATACCACGGCTGAACCCTCATGAAAATCATCCTCTGGCATTCATGTCGTTACAAGTTCAACCAACAGACCGACATTGCCATCCCATGCAGGCGTGACAGAATAATCTTGTACAGTACAGCTGGTATTTAGTCGTGTGAATGAGTGTGACCCACCTGGACAAAGTGGAACGCTGTGTTATTTTTGAAGATGAAGCTCTACCTTCCTGACACACTTCAGGAATAGCATAACATGGCCCATTTACTGACCACTTCATGCCGTATAAGCACAGAACTGACTTTATATTTGGCTCCAGTGTTGCTCTTTAGTCTGTCTTTATGTACACACCTCTTCTCTGGGAAGAGCCACCACGCTTGTTCTTATTATATAGATTATGGATTTATTTGAATTGTCCTTGGATGGCTGGGCATAGGCTCACTTTGCATATCTGTGTTCTTCCATCTGCAGAACAAACGTCAACCACATGTACAAGAGAGCTTTGATACGTTCTGTCTGTGGCAATCTGCCGCTAGATTTTCATTAGAGATGAAAGGGGAAAAGCAGAATAAACAAATCCCATTAATCTTTTGGTATATAGACACATACTGTATGCACACAATACCAGCAGTCTTTTATATGTGTGCATTTCCTCCATCAGTCAGTCCACCCACAAGCATTTGATGTGGACACAAGGGGGGCATGACCAAAGGCATAAGGCATAATTAGCTTTGCAGTATTTGAGTTGGGTTTTTATCAGGGGGACATTTATTTCAATTTACGAGCATGTCTACTGTAGGTAACTTGACCCACCAGACCCACAGAGAATGATGACATTTTCTTTTTTATCTGACTGGTTGATTAAACTTCAGTGTCGCAGGTGCACTTTCTGCAAAATGTTGCCGGCCAGAGGTCTGATAGAATTTAAAGGTTTAATTTACATGTAATAAAATAGTCATTTCTCACATTGAATTGGGATGGCAGTATGAATAAAATAAAAAAATTGTAAAAACATTTTATGATACATTAAATTACTTGTAGATTCAATGGCAAAGAATGTTATTAAGCTTGTCACTTGACTGTAACACCACAAAAGGACAACATTACATCACAACAACCATTATGCTATTTGTTTTACTGTAACAAGCAGAAGTGCATCAACTAGTTCACAAAGCGATGAATTTTGAATTACACCATGAGAAGAGCAGAGACTGTGATGTTTTAGTTCAATGGAAGCGTCAGTCAGTTCGCTATTTTGGTCTGGGCTGAAATATGTCAACTGGACAGACTGCCATTGAAATTTAGTCCAGAAATGTGTGACCTCTAGGTGATAAAGGTGGACATTTTTTAGTGAAATATCTCCAGAACTATTAAATGGTTCAATGGTGCAGATATTAATGATCCTCATTGCATAATTTGTAGTATACCATATTTTATGGACTATAGGGCGCACTGGATAATAAGGCGCACTGTCAATGAATGCTCTATTTTCGATCTTTTTTCATATATAATGTGCACCGGACTTTAAGGCGCATTACACACAGTACGTATCACTCTGCGAGGCTCCTGACTACAGTGGCTGTAATGCTCCAACAATCCATCAAGCAGCGCAGCTTCGTAGCTT
>JBAJHX010000067.1:4529265-4547265 GCA_037176925.1 Amniataba percoides
AGCACAACCAGAATTCATACATAAGGCGCACTGGATTATAAAGCGCACTGTTGATTTTTGAGAAAATTTAAGGATTTCAAGTGTGCCTTATAGTCCGAAAAATACAGTACTTTTATCTTACATAAAGGCTTAATTAACAGGCGAGACCAGGATGTCTGTTAAAAGATGTATTGTCGTGGAAACACTGTGGATCACCTCTTCTTACTGTGCCTGACTGAGCTCACAGTCTCTCCTTCTGTCTCTCCAGCTCTGGTGGGACCTTGAACGTTGCGCCCGCTGGCTGGCCAAGGTCACGTTGATGCTAGTGGGCGCTCGCCAGTACTCCCCTGACCACCTGCTCCTGCACCACTCCCGCCTCCCCACCTGCCATGGCTATGAGCAGTGACCCCAGCAGCGAGAGGCTGGACCCCGACTCTGACAAACAGGCCAGCGGTCTCACCGACATCATGGCTGCCATGACGACAAAAGACTCGGATGGCTCAGCGGCCAACGGCGTGAGGAATGGTGGAGCTCAGAAGGACCTGCCTCAGGCCAAGAGGACTCATCCGGTGCGTCCTCACCTGAGCGGGAGGAAGTTGTCGCTGCAGGAGAGGGGCACCTACCTGTCGTCAGGCTCGGGAGGAGGCTACTCGCACATCTCCCCTCGCGTGGCTCGCAGGCCCACCGTGGAGTCCAAACGTGTGTCCATATCAGACTCTCAGGTGAGTTCGTTTTTATCTCTACTTATGAATTGATGATCATTAAATTAAGAGTGATTTGCCTAAGCTTTTCCACTGAGGGCCCGCAGCAGTATCATTATGTTAATTAGATAAATAGAAGATGTCAAGGAAGATACCGGCCACGCTGTTCAAAGATGAGAAGTGGAGTGTGGGAAAACCCAATAAAAATCCCAAAGCGTTCATTTTTCTCCTAAAAGTCCCTCTGAAATTTCCCTCCTTAGCAGTCCCTTGAGGTGGACATTTGCTGACGTGAATGTCTGCAGTTGGGTGTGACAGGTGGCACCATAGCAGGGAGTGAAACACAAACTGGGAGAAAGCAGCTCCATCATACTTATGAGTGCTACAGCTAGATAGAAGCACCGTATAGCTCAGTATCCCTGCATTACCACCAAAGAAAGAGGAGCAAGAGGGCCAGCGGACAACATGACAGGAAGAAGGAAGCACGAGCAGGTGTGTAAATTAGTCTCCCATCAGCACCCATCACAGAAACATGCCTCTGCTTATTAGCCGAACTATACGAATGCATCATTATGCGGGCTTCTCTTCATCTCAAATGTGCAGCCTATGTAATACTTCATGCTGTGCGATATGAGCGGGAGTGTGTCATGACATATGAGAGCGTGTGTGAACCTTTGCTGGGTTTGACAGGAGCACTTTTAAATGTTTCATCAGGCAGACATGAGATGAATTGTGGCAGCTTTGTGCCATTAAAGAAGTGAGGGTTGGGGTGCGAGCAGCTAATGATTTGCCAGGGTGAGTGTTTCATTCTGCTTGCCTGCATGTGCGTGTTTTTGTAAATGATAAGAAATTTGGCAGCTGTTGGCTCGCCTATTATACTGTACATGTACACTGTTCGGGCTGTTTGTTACGTCCCGGGCTCGGTGGAGGCATTCCCCTCGCTGCCTGTTTCGCTGGAAACTTCACAGATATTTTTCCTGGGTATTCGGTGAAGGAATTCACGCTGTCAAACCTGTGAAACAACCTGCTTTATCACCTGTTCTCAGGGGTTTTCGAGGAGGCAGGAGTGAGCTGACGGATCCGCAGAGATGGACACACCAGATTAAAACTAGAGATGCACAGGATTCAGTGAGGATCAGTGCTCGTGTATATCAGCGTTTATTTTAACAACACATGATTGAAGCTATTTGATTCTTCTTAGTGTAACTGAGATTGTATAAGTGATGATTTACATTGACTTACATTAGGTTTATAGAGGGTGTAAAATATTGTAATGTGGTTGTTTTTTGTTTAAAGGAATAGTTGAGAATTTTGGAAAAAGGCCTTGTTTGCCTTCTCATTAAGAGTTGAAGATTTCTTGAAGACCAATACAGCTCTCGTGTCTTTCTGTTGAATATTGAAGTAGAACCAGGAGAAAGTTGTTCAGTGGGAAATGTGAGAAAAGGGGGAAAGAAACCTCTGAAAGTCTCTAATTAACAGCTTTACAGTGAGGTTACCTGGCAACCAGTGGAGACTTGCGGAAGTCACTGCACCTGCCCGCACATTGTCCTGCAACCTGTGAAAAATCATTATCATCATTTACATATCTATCTACTGTCTTTACATGGGGAGTTTTGTGTGAAATAAACAAACAGTATTTATGGTCATCATTAGATTAGATTAGATTGGATTAGATTAGATTAGATTAGATTAGATTATCTTTAGAGCTGCTGATTGTCCTAAACTGAACTAAACTGGCTGTGTGTGGTAGCTTCACATTTAGCGTATAGAAATGAGAGAGGTATTGATCTTCTACCTCAAAACATGCAGCTAAATAAACTATGACTTTAAACCGGTATGGATGATGAGTATTATTTATATAACATGGGCTGCGTGCAGGTAAAACACTCTGGGGTTTGTGCTAACCTATAAAAACTAAGTATCGTGTGGCTGTGGGAGACTCCTGAATTTCCATTTTCCTCTGAGTTTTTCCAATTCAGAGTGAACATTAAAAATTCATGGCATCTGCCAGGATGTGGAACCCCTCTGAATCTAACAGACTGCTGCCACAGACTCACAGACCTGTCATTGTGTCCTCTCCTATCTGAAAATGGAGTTGCAGCTCTCGCACTGAACCATGAAAAGGACTCATGTTGCTTGCATTTCCCTGCTCTCCCTGGATGACACAGCAGAGAGGGAAGCAAAACATTTCTTGCTTGCACAAACATCAGTTTTGACTGACATTGAGTTTCTTCATTGTTACTTAATATAACAGCAGCTGCCACATGGGGAAATGTGTAAGACTAATCTACACATGTATGTTTTCCTACTGGGTGTCACTTTTTGTTATCTCCCTGTCCTCATTTTAGACAGAAAATGCTCTTGCTAATGATTTGGGAAGTCCCATACTAAGCCACATGAGGAAATACTGTGTGCATTTCTTATGTAACCGTTTAACCAAAGCACAGAAGCTTCTTATGCCTTTTATTTTCACTGTGTGTTGCAATAAACTTCTTCTCACTCCTGGTTCTCATCACATTTGTTATTATCTTTAACTCTGTTTTGTACACATTAGGTGTATAATCTTCTCGCTCCCTGGGAAGTGGGTTAGAATTTATTACATCTTTACTTCTGTGCTTTGTGGTTAAAGTTAGGATTAAGAAAAACACAGAAAGAAAAAACAGGGTTTAATATTTGCTTTCCTGCTAGGGGAATAATTCTTTGTGTCTGATTATATAGCCATTAATCACAGGAATCTGCAACACACCAGTCATGAAATAAAAATGGTAACGATGAGCAGAAAATGACCCCCTTAAACATCCAACCTTTAACAAGGACAAAGAAACGATGCAACATTTTCAAAGGATAAGTACGTATTTCTTCAAACAGTCCTGACACACTGTCTTATACATTTAAGGAACTGCTCTTTGTTTTACTTGTTCCTCCTCTCTATAGAGGAAGGAAGTGAAGCCTCACAAGACAAGAATATTCGCTGGGTGTGGTCAGATTAGTGGACAAATCATGAATTTCTTCTCACTCGCACATTGTGTCAGCTGGATCTGACTAACTGTATATTAAAATGAAGGTGAATGTTACTGTGTGTTCCCTCTCACAGTACATTAGCACAGTAAATGATGTGCTTATCTCAATTGTTGTCAAGGACAGCAGCAGTTAATACTGTACACGCACAGAACGTTGTGTGCTCATTTAAGGCTTCATTCTTAAAGTAAAGTGAGGCAGGCTTTATTCTGCTCTTTGTTCAATCTGCACGTTTGTTCTCTTTATACAAAACCCGAGGTCATATGGAACGACACAGAATAAACATCTGTAATAGTACCACTCTGTCACAATTTATTTCAGAATGACAGGTCGAGGAAATGGCTTTTACACTTACAGGCTTTAAATACTATCAAATACACTTTTCGTTTTTAATACTTGCTTCCTGAGGCAGGAGTGCTCATTTTTCATCATAAGAATGAAAGGCATGGTCATTGATTTTGAATAGCGCAGTGGCAGTGATCTATTTGTTATGCACTGTTATTGATCATTTGTTGAGTAATGGATGGAGAGATGTGGAGACTTTGCTACAGATGAGACGCAGTGGAGGACAGAGTGGGATTTGGTGGGGGAGGGGGTGGGGGCCGGGGAGAGGAGAGGTGGGTGTGTTCTGTACTGAGGAAGGCTGCGGGGCCGCATTGTTGATAAAGCGGCAGTCTGATGTGACGGTTTGACCGGAGGAGCGCTCTGAAGATTGATCGTGGCCCAGTGAAGCATTTTAGTGTGATTCATGCGTGCGTGTGTGGCAGATGTATTTAAGGCTTTCTGCATGCCCCTCTTTATCCATCAGTCCTGACAGAGCATTAACCACAGCGCCCACTGAGCATGTGCCGGCATACTGTGAACCCTCTCAGACAATCCCTCCTACTGCTCATTTCTTTGGATTCTCCTCATTTGCCTTTCTCTTTATCCTCCACCGCCCTATTTTTCATTACTCCCTTTATCTCTTTTCAAGCAATCAAAAAAAGCCCCCTCATAGTTTCTCTGCGTGCTTCACCCACCAAAGCCCCATCTTCTATTCCATCGCTCACCCTTTGTCATAATCCCTGCCCACAGTACTTCACACCATCGTGCCCCACAGTGCACAGTCCTCGCATCTCCTGCCGCACCAGCAGCAGTGTTCAGTTCGAGCTGCATAACCAGCACATTATGTAACCTGCTGTATCATGTCAGATTCTCTAAAATACCTTGCCTGGTGGCGAGTGAAGTCCTGTCCTACACCGTGAGTTGGTGCAGTACTTTCCCTTTTGTTACGTCTTCGCTCTCCTACCGCCTCTCATCCTGCAAACACGTTCCAGTATCAAGCCTCAGGCGCTTGTCCGGCTCACAAACACAGAGCCAACTGCCCCCCCCCACCCCACCCTCCTCCACCCTCCACCCCCAAGTGTAATGAGAGAACTGCTTTCAATCCATTTTCTCCACAGCTCCATCTACTTCTTTTTCACACTTATATCACTGCTCACTTCCTGCTCATTGACTTTGTTATCTGTGCACCCCATTTTCCCCACTCCAGTAAAATTCTCCCCCCCACCCCCTCTTTCTCTCTCTCTCTCTCTCTGTCCTGCTGTGGTCTGCCCTCCTCTGCCGTGCCCCTGGCTGACTCTGTGCTGTAGCAGTGGTTGCTATGGAACTGCAAATCAGCCATTTAAGCAGTAGCACTCTAATGGATTTGCAGACAGTAAACAGAAACTACAGACTGCATCGTTACCTACATCTCGGAAATAAATGACTTTCAGCACATATATACACACACGCAGCGGGAACATTTTGTTCTTCCACCAAAGACGGCCCTGTTTCTCTTTGCTTTAGATGATGAAAACATTCTTCTTGGTGCTGACCCAGTACTTATGTTGATGATTTAGTTGTCTCTCCTTCTCTCTCCCCCCTCACAGGACTGTATCCAGCTGAACCAGTACAAGCTGAAGAGTGAGATTGGAAAGGTGAGTTTGTTGTTTTTCTGCCGTTTGATTAAATTTTGAGTGGTTGGGTGAAAAAAGACCTTTTACTCAACAAAATCTGTGTGGGGAGAAAATGGACACCGAACTTGAGCTGTCTTTGTCCATTATATGGCGTGTAATATTTAAAAAAAACACCAAAACGGAATTGCTTTTCCTATGAGGGGGAGGGGGATTAAAAGCAAAATTCAAATGTGCAACATCGAGTGTTATAAAAGACAGAATTAGTGGGGTAAGCCACAGCGTTTCCAACTTCACAGAGGACACACTAATCTGTGATATGTGTCATTCATTAATCTGACAGATTACTCAAGTGAATTTCATTTTAAAAAGTGACACTGTACTGTACAGTAAACGGACATACAATCATTGTGGCAGCAATCTAAAGCACAAAGTGTACTTTTTTTATGGGTAAAATGGTGCTTTTAGATGCATCTTATTAACAGTAGAGATATTGTTAGATATTAAAGTAGTAAATCAGACTGATATTTAAATTTAGAAATATTCACAGGTGTGTCGACTTAAGCCCACAAATGACCAAGAAAACAAAGTTCTTCTAGGGATGAATTAATTCAGAGTCATCTGTGATCAGCCAGCTGGTAAATTTGTCCATACAAGGAATCAAAGGTGGTATAACTCACTTTATTTGATTTCTGTGAGTGTTTGATCAGCCTCTCGAGCGCTCTCTTTACTTGTTTGCTCTCAGAGGAGAAAGAATGCAAGAAAAGAAGGACTATGATGGAAAACGCACATCCTGGGGCAGTGTGTGTGTGGGAGGAGCCATTCTGTGCTGCCAAAGACTAAAAATGTTGTGTTTGAATGGAAACGGTGCTGCCTTCAAAACATTCTGTCAGTATGGTGCTGCCGTCTGTTCTTTAAGTGATGCTTTAGGAATCTTAACAGAGTCCCTCTGCAGTCTTGTTGATGAACCACTGTGTTTTAATGTGGAGCTGAACCACGAATTGAGGGTGTAGCATTAACCTATCATTGAGTAACATATGAGCGGGCCCACAGATGAAAATGAACCTCTTTGTCTTTGCATTGCAGGGCTCCTACGGTGTGGTCAAACTTGCCTACAATGAGGATGACGATAAGCATTATGTAAGTCGCTCTTTTCACATTCAGCCACTTCTTTCTGATTAACTGTAATGCGGTCCCTCTGCAACACAGCCACTGTTCTCCTTTAAGTTTCCATCAAGCCTCTCCGCCTTTATTGTCTAGACAGAAGAGCTTTACAAGATCTCACCAGTGCTATTGATTTTTTTTTCATCCACCTTGTTGTCCAGCTGTGAGTTGCAGCCCCTCAAATTGCATCAGTTTCCTTGGAAGAAACTTGGAAATGAAAGTGGCTTCTTGTGCCACTGAAAGTGCATGCAAGACTTTATTCTCTGTCTTCAAAGCTGTGCTGCTGCTTTGGGCCTCAGGTAGCTGCTCTGAGGTCAGTTCACAGGGGAGAATCTGGCTATGAGCCAACTCGCTGCGATTAGGTCATTTCAGGCATTTACATCAAGGTGATTTGTTCTTATAAAAGCTCTGCAAACTAAGTCCCTCCAAATGTAAGCCACCTAATGTTTGAGCAGAACTAAGCTGTCCCATACAGTAATAACAATGAAAGTGCTTGGATGAGTCATGTCGACTTAATCTGCCAACTCTGGATGGGTTTAAGATGTACTTTTGAACTGAAACCTGCGGGAGCTCGGAGCTAAAACACAACCCAGTATTAAAACTGTGAGCCTGCTGATGAATGTTAAAAATTCAGAGTTTGCATAAGGACACACGCGAGCCATGTAAGGTGAATTAAATATTATAACAGTTTTATTGTTACATATGGGCATGTCAACATGGATGAAAATCTCATTTTAAGAATAAACATCTTATTTTTGCTGTGTGGACCTTTTCATAGGTGAATCCAGCCTTGTTGCCAAGACACAGAAAAGGATGGTTCACTCAACCTTTGGCACGACGGCACTATGAGGGAACAAAATATGGTGCTAATGTCTAAACCTTTTTATATTCCACACGTGATCAACATCGCACACAACTCACCAGTATCAGAAGGTGTGGTCAGTTTGATATGTTTAATAAGTCAAATCTCCTTGACTGAAAATATGTCTGCCAGCACAGTGTTGTGCTAATCATCAGTCTTCCCAGCTCAGATGTTACATTTGAACAGTTTCAGTAATATGTATCACAAAGCTATGCTATGGTGAAGAAACAAACTGTGCAACAGGAAATGGACTACGTTATGCATGGTATGGTGGCTACGTCAAAAACAGCTGTCCACTCCAAGCAGAATATGTAAATGACACACTTACTGCAACATACTCGTATGTACCAGCACGTGTGAATGCAGACAAATGCAATATGCAGTGTCAAAAAGCACATTTTCATTCATGTCTTTTTATGCAGATTTTTCAGTTTGTTGAGTGGAAATGGCAAATATACCACATTTGTCTGAGGTAGAAAGGTTGGTGTATTAAAACAATGTGCAGCAAATGTGCAAAAGAGCCATATAACATATACAACTTATAACTTTACACGAAAAAATCAAAACAATGGCAGCGGCTGAAAGCATTCGCTCTTGATGTAGAATTCACGTCACCAGCTCTTTATCAGTAAGAACAAACTTCTAAGATAAATGGAAGGAAACAGACATTAATTAACAATTTCCTTTGTATATTTTCAGGAAATTTGACTAAAAATGTCACTGCTACTGGATGAAAACCTGACAAAAGTCCTCTGCTTTGTACACCCACCATCCACCCCTACCTCCTCCGTACAGCCTGGATGTGGAACATTAATCGAGCTCTTCCCACACAAGAAGAAAAGTCGCCCTTCAAAAAATGATCCCCTTTTGAAAGGGAATCAGTTAAGCATATTTTCTTGGACACAGTGTTGCATTATTAGAGAATCCAGTGGCTTCAGAGATTTGCAGATTTTGTCAGACTTGCACACATTCCTGAAAATGACATTTAAAAAAAGAATTGTGGAGTGCAACAGGTTTTTTTCCTCCTCTTCAGTCCGTCCCATCTGCCTTCAGTGTGTCTGCGTGTCCATACGTATGTAAAGCTCTCATGTTTCCTGTGCATGTGTCAACAGTTTGTTTTTTTGTTTGCGTCTTTGCCTCTGCTTTGTGGCAGCACTCTCATATTTGATACTGATTGTTGACTCTGATGGAAAATGTTACCTTCGGGGACAGACTGCGGGTTATCGCAGGCTGGCTCAAATGACAAACACATCTGAAATAACAATGACAGGAATCAGGAGAGGAGGAGATGAGTAATGACGGCATGGAAGGGTTATTCTATTTCCTGGCAATCTGAGTTGGTTTCATGCAGACCTGATTGGATTTTTGCATGTGGAGCATCTGCAGCATGAGCCCACGTACAGCATGCACAAATATCACCACGCACTCACACAGACAACATACACAGGAAACAAAATATCTAAACCAAAAAGAAAAGAGTCTGCTGTGGGTTTAAGTGGCTCCCATGGATTTGATTTTTTTTTAAAGAAACAAAAATGAATTTACTGTTCGTGAAACTTAAATAGCACTCCATTCAGTTTTCATCCTTGGCATCAACATCCTCAGGAAAACACTGATGAATATTTATAAAGCAGCAGTGGTCAGTTTTAAGGAGAATGAAAATGGCATCATTTTTACTTTCCAACCACAGATGAAAATAAAATGAAATGATGATTAACTCTTACCAATTTTGTCTTGTCTAAGTGAGTGCTGGAGACCAGGTTTTATTGTCCAGCCCATGAGCAGATCACTGAAGGTGTTTGAATCCAGACGTGACATCTTGTGCCATGTAGTTGCCGTGATCACGACTTGATTGGCAGGCATCCAGTTGTCATGGCTGCCAATCAAGCAGGCCGTTTATGAGCCTCGGGGGGCCAACGCGTAGCATTCACTCAGCTCATTTTGCATTGGTGGAGCAATGAATTTAAAGAGCTAATTACTAGCAGGTATTTGCTCAGATGCAGAAACAGAGTCCTTACTTTGCTTTCATTTGCTTAATAAGCACCTGCCACTCCAACTCGCTTCCAGGAGAAGTCTGGAGGGATGTGCACATGCTGTGTATATATCCACACAAAAAAAATCAATATCACCTCTGTTTGCACCAAATTCTTCTTTTCCCTGTTTTACTCTTTACAGCATGATGTAAGTTAATTCGCTGTCAGAATTTCACAAAATATTTGTGAACTGCTCCAGGAGGCCTGAAACGTTCACGGTGTGACAGTTAGTTTGTGCTAATTGGATTAATTGCAGATTTGTTTGGTAGGATGGACCACTAAAGCACAAACTGAAATCACAAGAGGTGAAATTTATAATCCTCAAGATTTTCATGAAACCTGTTTTGGCTCGTGATACTGTTTGTTGTTGGTGGCTCAGTCCGCCAATCCAGCACTGGATTCAGATCTACCTACGCACGGGAGATTCTCAGTAAACAATACAGCGCGTTATCGAGTGTTACTGTTTATCATTTTATCTCATTGATATCAGCCTCAGTGTTTACTGTTCACTCTCCTACAGCCGTATCAGCGTAGTCTGTTTAACCAAGCCTTTTTTTTTGTCACCACTCCAGTCGCATAATTAACCCGGAATGAATTTTAAATGATTACAACTTAAAGCTGGCTCCAGTATTTTTACCTTTTTAAATGTTGTGACTTTGAGTTTGACCATAAGTGAGAAACTTATTTTTGCTCCAGAAACCTCTTGGAGGTTAATCCATTGTTTTTGCCAACACACAGTAAATGTTAGTTAACTCAACATTTATTTCTTGGTTGCAACATTTTGGATTTTCCTCTTTTAAACAACTGAAGGTGCAATGCAGAAGTGTTGTTTGCTTACAAAGACTTGTTTGCTTAAGAATTCAGAAACTGTACAATGACACAGTTAGGGAGCAAAATATGGTGACTGAAATCACACTAAAACCTTTTTATGTTCCACCTACTACTGAATATAATTGCTGCTATTGTGCTTTTGGCTGCCTTTGATCAACACCAAACACCACTCACCAGTATCTCTATGGCACATAATCAGAAAAAATCTGGTCTTAAACTAAACATTACCCTTTAATTGTGTCTCTTAAACCATGTTTGCCACAGTTACTGTCATACAAAATAAAGTCAGTGTCGGTTTCACATTTTGTAAAATACATTTACTGCGAGTAAGGCTGTGATGACGCACCCACACCTACATACACAGTTAGAATTCAGCTTTTGAGATGTCTGCTATTTACTGCAGCTACATCAGTCCTGGATTCTGTAATGACCTCTGGTATAGTCATGAATAATAGAATTGTCTGAGTGCCCGTATGTGACGTGAACTTCAAACAAATCTCCATACTGCGAGCTAAAAGCTGCAATAATTCTGAATGTCGCTTTACAATTTTTAACTGTTTGATGACTCTGTGGCTGAGTCATTATTCACCCTCACACAAGTTTACACACACACAGAGCACACCATGGAAACTGTGTATAAGGGAATATCTGCTTCCTTGCCAGACCTGGTTTCTGCACAGTCACAGCCATGGCGACGTCAGTTTTAAAAGAAAACTACTGAGCTGTACATCACGGGAAATGTTTGTGGCGTCAAAATAGAGGGAAATGTTCCTCTGTAACATGAATTAGTGATCAATGAAATCACATTGACATTCTGACAGCATGGTCGTTCTCAGGTTTTGTAGAAATGCCTGACATGCAGTGAATCTTACTTTCTCTTTTCTTCTTTTACAAAACCAGTTTTCTTATAACGAGATGTCATTGTTACTTTTTTGACGTCTACTCCCTCTCAGTTGTCCTTAAAAAGCGAACAGAAGAAAACTTCTCTTCCATGAAACATCCAGTTGCCTCAGACGTGCCTGTTCAGGTACCCTCCAGCCTTTTAAAGAGGATAACAGCACATATACCAGTTGCATTGAGACTAAAACTTTATTATTTCCTGCTTTGAGGACGGCACATCTCAGGACATTGCTGACCGTTGTAGCACTGAATCACCAGCGGTCATGATTCTTGTTTCACTGCATTGTTCTTTGTTTACATGTATATTTACATTACAACTTTCCTTTTATTTCACTGATTGCTTTCAGGTCGGGTTTTGTTTTCTTTTTGGAATAAGTGGCTCCTTAGACTTTACTGTTAATTGCATCTGTATGTGAGCACAGTATCTGATGAAAATCGTTTCTCACTTTCCTAGGCCATGAAGGTGGTTTCCAAGAAGAAGTTAATGAAGCAGTGTGGCTTTCCACGTAAGTCCTGTTTCATTCTGTTAATTCTATCGAGCGAGAAAATGACTCCACGTGGGTTTAACTAATCAATGTTGAGTCACAATGAAGCGTGGTTCCTGGTAATCAGACCTAAAATGTAGTGATGGTTTGTTAGTTTGGGCCAATACCTCCATGTAATACCTCCAGAATTTCCTCAAGACCAGCACACCTGCCTGTTGTCTCCTAACAGCACCGACTTATTTGGCCATATAGACACTCAGTTCACTGTCTGTTCTAGAGTGTACAAAGGATTTTAAGTAACATAAGTAAAGTAACATAATCACAACCGCAAACATAAAGGTGTGTCATGTTGGGCCAAATGCCAGTAAACAGCCGCGTTTGTCTGACGGGGCTTAGCACAGTCGTATGTGACTTTTCAGAGCAGCATGAGACAACTAACAGAGCTGAGGAGTTAAACCATCTGCGCTGGATTGCTTTCAGTGCAAAATGATTTGTCTTGTGAAGGGGAACTGGTTTTGAAACTGTGACAGCAAACGGCAAAAGATAAACAACAGAGACACTTCAGAGAAAGAGAACGAGGAACAGCAGTTACAAAACTCCTCAACATGACGGACAGATGGTGAATGTGGGGGGCTGACAAATGCTGCTGATTAGCATGTAACTTAACATGAGAAACTTTTGCATGTGCTACTTTAAACTTAAGATCCTTTTTTTTTCTTTAAGTGTTAGGTCCCCCCATGGCAGGTTAGAGATTGTGTTAAACTTGAACTGGATACAGCAACAGTTTGTCTAAAGACACTTGATTTTTAATTCCTTCTTTTGAATTCCTCCAGAGTGACTAAAGAGGTGGTTGATTCCAAAGATGGAGAAAAATGCTTTGCTGTCAAATAATGATGCATCATAATATAATAATAAAATCCTGCTAGCTTCATGGGTGTAAGACTGAACCCTAAATCATCCACTGTGTATATTTCAGTAGTGAAGCTTGTTTTTCTCATTTTACAACGTGCCAACAGAGAACACGAGGAGTACAAAGGGAGCACAGAGTACAGTTCAGCAGTGGCTGCCACATGGAAAAATAAAAAATCAGCTCATAACAACAAAACTCTTCACATTTTAACAAAATGTGTTTCATGATTTTATGACAATTTCTTTTTCATTTTCACCCACAACCAATGTAATGTAACTTACAAGACACTTTTCTTGTCATAACCATGTTTCACTTTATCTTTTTATTTGACAAAATATTCTTATATTTCACAGCATATATTTGGTTAAAACAGACCTGCCTTGTTAGGACAAAATAAGCTGGTATGCTGTTGTAATACTTCCATGTGGTGTTAAAACAAGAAGATAAAGAGACTGCAGCCTCAGTCAAACTGAAGGACAGGTCTTCCCCTGCATTTTGGAGCTAATGGGAGACAGACACACTTAAGTGCACCATCACCCCCAGTGTCAGTCTCTGTGTGTGTTGCTAAGGTGGTGCTGGGAGAGCAGATGTCCTTTCTTGTCAGATACTTTAACATCTGCGATCTGATCTGCAAACACTGCACTGACCTGTGTGGTGTCACAGTCCAGTCTGTGACAAACTGATACAGAAAAGACACAAAATGATTACGCACACAGCTGTAACACAGAAAAACACCCTGCCACATGTCTTCATTATCATGCTGTGTGACTCCTGAAACACACACACAGCTGAAAAAAATTCTGTTCTGGTCTGCAGGTCGCCCACCCCCAAGAGGACCCAAGGCGGTCCAAGGAGAGCAGCCCAAGATCTTAGGACCTCTGGAGAGGGTGTACCAGGAGATCGCCATCCTTAAGAAACTGGACCATGTCAACATTGTGAAGCTGGTGGAGGTGAGAGCGTTTTGAACAGAAAACAGTGACTTGTTGCTGTGTCAGAAACCAATCAATGCATCAGTCCTGTTACTATTAGACAATGCTGGAAGGCAAGAAAAGGTATTTTCTTTTGTGTGTGTGTGTGTGTGTATAAAAATTCAGTGAGGGTTCTCTGAATACACATTTTACATATGAAAGGTTCAAACAAAGCTAAATATGTGGTCTTAGTAGTTTTTAGCCATGCTAATGAAAGAGCACCAGGGATGGCATTCTCCATCAGTCTAGCTCATGACTTAGTCCAGCTCAGAGTGAAGCATCTAAATAACCACAGGGTGGTCTACAGGTAAAAATGTCACTGCTTTGGATCATCAGATATGGATGCACATTTGAGTGTGTTAGTGATCTATAAAAAAGAGATAAAGATATTCACCACAAATTAACATAATATTAAAAGCAAAACAGCTATTTGCAGACCCCTTTTATATGCTTTCTTTTTCTGTCGATATTTGGAGCTGAATGGAGGGAAATGTGCAGTTTCATAACTCTGATAATAACGTGGACATCCACAACAGGTTTAATCCACTGTGGTCAGGATTACCTTTATCTTCACATAACCTTTCTTGTACCCTGACTCATTCCTTCTGTATTTGTCATATCAGTTTATGTCTGAGCAAAAAATGGTAGATAAACTCTGCACTGCTAGGATGCAGGCTGGCAAAATGAGCACATCTATCACACTTCTATCACTGGACCTTTATGATGTTTGGGCGATAATATTCTGGAAAACAGAGCTTCTGCCCTGTAAATAGATTCTTATATTCACAACAGCCAACGCTCGCAAACCGAGTCGGGGAATTTTTTAGATGGATCGACTTTCAGTCTCTACAGAGGCGGTTGTTTATGAAAAATGATAGCCGATTTTTAAGACGTGACTCAAGATGCCCGCCGCTCCCTTGCGATATCATCAGAGTGTTTTTCAATCTCGGCCAGATGGCGGGGGCACTGCCGCCGTGGTCGGGAGTTAAGCTCAGGGAGTCAGTCAGTAGGAAAGCTGCCGGCTTGCTCGGCCGTAGAGTGTGCCAGAAATATAAAAGATTTTTTAAGTAAAAGCCGAGTACTGCTGCTCCTGTGTGCTCGCTCCAGCAGTGAGGTAACACACACACTCATCTCTCCCCTCCTTTGTACGCCCTCACTCTCACTCTTATAATGGGCATATGTGGGCAATGGGAAAACCTGCTTTCCTCCTCTCCATCTCTCTCTGTTCATCCGTTTAAATGGGCTGTGCTTGGGTCAGGATCACATTCATTATGGGTCTCCAACTGATCCCTGCGAGAGTGCAGTCCAGTCCATCTAATTAAGAATGGGACTTTTTTCTCTCGTTTTGAAGCAGCAAAGCAGACGGCGAGTGGAACAGATTAAAACTGATGAAAGTGATATGGTCATTTGTCACAGATGGCTGGGAAGAGACAGTGAAACCGGCCCCATACTCGCCAAGGCATGCAGTTGTTATGAGAGGTGACACTTAGAAATCCCAAGCTCGATTTGTTTCATTTCCCCAGAAGTCAAGATACCGTTTTAATGCATCTTAGTCACTGCATTACTCAAGAGCAACAAATAAAATTAGTGAGTTACTAATGGTCTGCACTTTGCACACGACGAGAGCTCATCTATTTATTCATAGATTTTTGTGCTCTTATTATAACAAAGGGAGAAAAACAATATGACTGATTCAGGGAGATCAGTATTTATTTAAGCAAACACGTATGAACAATGAATAAGCAAATACTGTTTAACGGCCTGTAAAAAGTGATGTAAGTAAACAGAATTCCTGTCTCTTCACTGCGTGACGTTTGCCTTCACTGTCCACGTTTTGAATTCCTCTGGATGTTGCATTTAAAAAGACACTCCGGATGGACTGTGCGTCCTGTGGTTTGTGGAGCTGTGAGTAGTTGCCTTGCAGAGTTATGTAATGGTGGGGACACCTGGTTGCATGAACCTGGCCAAGTCTGCACCACAAGCACCATGCTTTATTGTCTACTGGCCTGTGTTGACTTAATATCACCGGAGGTCTGTCGCAGAGGTCTTCTTTCTAACTGTAAACGTCTTCAGCCACAACCCACATTTTTATCAATTCATTAGTTTATCAGACTTCACACAGCTCCCTCTGAAGCCACAAAAGATTTTAGATAACTTTTTTCACATCTGTGAACAGATTTGATCTGTAAAATCGGTGCGCTTCACTTTTAACCCTGAGTCCTTGATTTTGTGTCAGAATGTAGTTTAAAAGCCAGGTCGTGTTTATCAGTAGAGAAGCTGTACACATTGTACACAACTGGACTAAAGGGGGACCCGACAGCTGCCTTTTGCCCCGGGGGCAAATGTCGACTGCAGAGCTGTGAATTTTCACAAGCCATGCAAACCTGGTGTTTGAAATGACATCATCCGCCCATGTCCTCACTGTTGAGAATTTCAGGGAGCTTTAATGTGAGAACAAGAGAAGGCCACGAGGTTCCAAGGTCGCTGCCATCACAGCTCTGCGCCTATAACTCTGCTCCTTCCTTTTGTTGGGAAGAAAAGACTTTGTGAGGCTGAAATCTTTTGGTCCTGAATTCAGATAATAAATCAACCTGAGAAGCAGTATTGCATGATGGTTTTCATATTGTGCACACCCATCTGCACCTACAGTACACAGCCTGGAGGTTTTTTACTGGAAGTCTCCATTCATGTTGATTATGTTAATGTTGCAGGTTCTGGATGATCCGGCGGAGGACAACCTTCACATGGGTATGCAAGCCATATTTTCTTTGTCCAAGTCTGTCACTCTGTTTTTGTCCTCTGCCAGCCTTTGGCTCATATGCCACCAACAAGTGTTCATGTACCTTATTCATAATTCAGATCATCCCTCGCTTCCTTCCACACCACCGCAGGGCTCACACATTATGCAGAAATCTTCCATCAGCAGTGCCAGGTCACAGTTAGGACACCTGTTAGTGTGAAACGTCAAACTCTCTGTGTGCTTAATGTGGCACATTCAGCTAATTCACTGCTCTTGTAAATGGGTAATGTGATGCTGGGGTGTTGCCTCAGTGGCAGCAGTGGTCAAACGCAGCTGAATGGATGAATGAATAAACTGTGTGGTCTCACATCTTCCTATTTCCTCTCTCCCTCCCTTTCCTTCTGACAGTGTTTGAGCTGATGCCTAAGGGGTGAGTAGAGAACATGTCCTTTTTCTGAATAATTGAAAGCTTGTCCCTTCTGTTCATCTACCTTCACCACCTCATTTCTTCATCCCTCCATCCCCTCTTCGGCCTTCGTTACTCCAGGCCGTCTCGGTGCGGGTGCTCGTTCCTTCCCTGCCTTCAAAGGGATTCATAGTGTTCTCAGGTTTTCACAGTTATTACCGGTGGCAGTGAGCCGTGTAAATGTTCCACGTCCTGATGCATGAGCTGTTCCTTCCCACACCACAAAGGATTTGTGATGATCTAATGATCTGAGACCTTTTGTTATTATAGGCGCGTGGAGGTGGGAGGGGGTAGTTTGTATCATTTTGGGCAAGCTATGTCCTCCTCCCAAGAAGCTGCGCTCTGTTTGTTAGCTTTTCATACTGAGACAAAGTGTTTGCTCTCTGCTCGCCCCTGGCAGAGAGATGATAGACAGATGAGCTAATTAATACAGCTGCTATTAATGTGGCTTCTGCTACTCATAGAACTCATAGAACAGATTCTGTCACCTCCAACTTCAGTATGTGTGTGTATACAGTATATACATATATTCATAGTAATATGAAAAAAATCTACAGTTAAGGTTTGCTATTTCTGGTACTTGTCCTCTCAAATGCTCAGACTGTTATTTTTATTCTGCATATGTTTGTTTATAACACAACAAATAATAGAAAAATGTAAAAAAAAAAAAAAAAATAAGAAGAAGAAAAATCGGAGATACTTTCATATTGTAAGATATCGTAATACTTTTACTTGACTACACAAGAGCAATGTTTTTAAAGACAGTGATAAATAGTAAAATAAATAACCAACCAACATATCTATAGCACAGCAAAATCTGTGTCTCTTAGGAAAACGAGTGTGTGACAGATATATTGCACATACTCTATTACATTAAAAGTATAACAGGTAGGATTTGTCAGTTGCTGCTTATAAAAACAAAATCCAAAATTGGCTCCTCCTCCCTGGCTCAAAGCTTCTGATGGGCCCTCGTGCTCATGATCTGGCAACTCTTTCACAGCAGTCTTACAGC